>SRPV01000706.1:0-15065 GCA_018360135.1 Claviceps sorghi | reverse complement strand
CTTTTTTCTTTTTTCTTTTTTCTTTTTTCTTTTTTCTTTTTTCTTTTTTCTTTTTTCTTTTTTCTTTTTTCTTTTTTCTTTTTTCTTTTTTGTTCTGTCCATCCACTTTAACGGGTAAAACAAAGAAAACAGAGCAGAAACGAGCAAGGAAGGAAAACAAGTCTTGCAACCATCATACCTGGCTCCCCCCGATGCTGAACAAGGGCATTCCCGGGATTCGCCTCCGCCAGGGCAAGCTGCTCCTCGTGGGAGAGGTAGAAATCGTCGAGGCTGAAGACGAGGGTCCTTATGCCGTGCTTGCCGTCCGGGTTGGCGTTGTTCTCGTTGCGGGCGAGGGCGTCGGCGAGGGAAGCGACGAGGGTTGTTTTGCCGACGCCCTGGACGCCGTTGAGGCCGATGATGAGGGGGTGGTGCTTTTTCCGCTGGAGGTGGGTGAGGATGAAGGGGAGGCAGATGCTGAGGGGGTTTTGTTGGTCGGGGGGCGGGGAGGGCGGCTGCGTGGACATGGTGTTGGGTTTGTGTTGGCGGCGAGGGCGAGACGATGGTGGATGGATCATGGGGGCGTTGCTGTCGTTTGTTCCTGCATGTGCATGTGCATTGTGTTGTACATATGTATGTACATAAGTAGGTAGGTAAGTACTTAGAGGTAAGTATGTAAGTACCTATGTAAGTATGGGTGGACTCGGATCCCGACTCCAGAGATGCGTGGTGATGGGCGGTGGGATGCAGATGGGTGCAGGGTGGCTGCAGGTGGAAATACTGTAGAAGGCGGGTGGACCTGGCCCTGGCCCTGGGCACCCGGATGGGCAGCATTTGCAGTCCTCCAAGTGGTCACTGCTGTGGCTGCGCCCTGGCCGTGGGAGTCGCCAGCCCAGCCAGGCCCGGGGCCAGAACTGGGCAGTCAATGACAACTGGTCAGTTCAGTCGGTCAGTTGGTCAGTCGGGCGGTCAGTGCTCGGCTGCTCCTCCCGTTCAGCGAATGTCGGGCTGCTGCAGGTCCACGTCCCGTTTGCGCTCGTTTCCCGGGAGCAGACTGGATGCCCGGGCCATCATTGATCATTGATCCATCCGACGGGAACCAAGCCGGCGACTCGATCGCATCCTTGGCCTCAACCCCAACCTTGAACTCGGCGCGGCACCGTTCCGTCCGTCAACCGTCGACCGTCGACGGTCCAGCATCTGCTGCACACACCGTGCTGGCGCCACGCCACGCCACGCCCTTTCGTCTCGCCTCGGCTCGCCTCGTCTCGCGTCTCTTTTCTTGCATCCAAGCCCCCTTGTCTCTCCCTTTTTCTTTTTCTTTTTTTCTTCTTTCTTCTTTCTTCTTTTTCTTATTATTATACAGCGCACACTGCTCTGCCTCGTACCGGACACCATCCAGGCCGCAGACGGAGAGGAAGAAAGGACCATCAATTGCCGTCGAGTCCAACGCTGCGAATCCCCCCTCGACCCCTACCTCGGCGCGGGCGAGTCCTGATCGCGACTCGGACAGCTGGCAACGAGTGACAAGTCAGCCTCGGCGTCGTCAATCCGAAACACCAGGGCAAGGGCAAGAGTAGAGCAGCGCTGCCCAACGTCCTCTTTCCGCGCCGCCCAGACGAGAATGGCATCGCCGTATGCCCTGCCCTCTTCCGCGCTGCCCCACGCCCATCATCAACATCTGCATTCGCCGTCGCTCAACGCCTGGCGAACGTCCATGTCTACCACATCGCTCCCCGCGTCTGTTCAAGACGACGGACACGATGACGACCGTCCCAGTTCGCACTCGCACTCGCATTCGCATTCGCACTCGCACTCGCACTCGCACTCCCCCGCTCGACCTGACCTTCATGCTCGACAGGGCTCTCATCCCTCCAACACGGGCACCGCGTTGCTCAAACAAGAATTACCGCCTCTGTCCCTGAGCTCTCCCGATGGATGGACAAGGGAGACGACGGCCGGCGGGAAGAACATCATCACGCCCGGGCCCGACGTGACGTCAATTCCCTATTCTCCACCGGTAAAGGATGATCCGTACAGCTACAGCTACAGCTACAGCTATGGCGATAAGCATGATGGCCATGGCCATGGTCACAGCCATTCTCACGACCACAGTCACGGTCACAGTCACGGTCACAGTCACGGTCACAGCCACGGTCACAGTCACGGTGACGACCATTCCCACAAGGCGACCGACGGCAAGCCTCCGCGCTCTCTGTTCACAAGGACCATCCTCAAGTACACGGCAGGATATCCCATCCTGCACGCAATACTTATCGAGAAGGATTCCAGGAGAATTTTCTACTTCATGACGTGAGTGTTGGTCGTCGCGTTGGCTTCCCGGACGTTTGTCGTCCACTAATCCGTTCTGCTCAGGTTAAACTTTTGCTTCATGGTCGTGCAAGCATTCTATGGTTACCTCACCGATTCGTTGGGTCTTCTCAGCGACAGCATACACATGTTCTTCGACTGCGTTGCTCTGCTGGTGGGGTTGTTGGCTGCAGTCATGAGCAAGTGGCCCCCCAGTCAGAAATTTCCCTATGGATTCGGCAAGATAGAGACGTTGTCGGGATTTGCCAATGGCATTCTGCTGATGTGAGTGCAAAGAGAAGAAGAAGAAGAAGAAGAAGAAGAAGAAGAAGAAGAAGAAGAAGAGAAGCTGACGACAAGCGCAGGCTCCTGAGCGTGGAGATTGCCTTTGAGGCATTCGAGCGATTATGGGAGGGAACCAAGACCAAGCGACTTGGCGAACTCTTCATCGTCAGCAGTCTGGGTCTTGCCGTCAATCTGGTGGGCATGATGGCATTCGGCCACCATCACCACGGTCACGGCCACGGCCACGGCCACAGCCATTCGCACAGCCACGACCACAGTCATGACCACACGCACGACAAGAAACACGACGACTCGCACGGCTGTGGGGGCCACGGCCACGCGCAGGATAATGAAAATATGCACGGCATCTATCTGCATATTCTGGCGGACACTCTGGGCAGTGTGTCGGTGATTGTGTCGACGGCCCTGACCAGCGTGTGGGGGTGGTCTGGATGGGATCCGTTGGCGTCGTGCTTCATCGCCGTGCTCATCTTCTTGTCGTCGAAGCCGCTCGTCATCTCGTCAGCCAAGCGTCTTCTCCTGAGCGTGCCGGAAGTGACCGAATACAGCCTACGCAACACGCTGGGCGGGATTCCGCAGCAACGGGGCGTCGTGAGCTACTGGGTGCCCAAGTTTTGGCTGGACGATCGCACGGGAAGCGCGGACGGCGAGAAGCTGGTGGGCGTGGTGCACATTGTGGTGGCGCGAGGAGCAGCCATGGACGAGACGCGCGACCGGGTCCAGAGCTATCTGCACAGCCAGGGCGTCGAGGCGGTGATTCAGGCAGAACGAGAAGGCGATTACGGATGCTGGTGCAGCAGAGGGCGCGGCGCGGCGACGGCGCCAGGCACCCCAAACATGCTCTAGGAGAGGTCTCGGCAGCAAGCGTGGCCCACGTCGACACGACCATATCGGGGGGGGACAGGGACCCTGATGTGCTTGTCCCAAGGGCAGGGCAGGTCGCGTCCAAAGGGATGCGCCGTCTCTGCTTTGCGGCGGGGGTCTGTCATGATGGCGCGGAATGGTTTCCCTCCTTTGGATGTTTGTCTCTGTTTTTCTGTTTTTCTGTTTTTCATTTTTTTTTTCTCTCTCTTAGCGAGGAGCTTGGTGCTTTTATTAACTACCGCCGATGGTGATTTCATACATGTTGCGTCGCCATGCACACAATACACAAGATTCACAAACGACATACGTCCTCCCTTCCAGCACGAACTCTCCCATAACGCCGTACCGTGAACTCTTTCCGCATACGCAATCAGGCAGAAAAGGACCTAGAATCTGGTAAAAAGGATGTAGTACTGCCTCCGATTGTCCGTAGACTAGATACTTGCGAAGCTTCTGCACGCCCCAGCACCGCGCGCATGTACACGACAGCACGATAACAGAAGGCCGAGATCACATGCCCACCCGAGCACAAAGTTCGCGACGCCATCACGACATGAGAAAATTGGTTCATGCAGTTGTACCTCCCCTCACTCCGAACTACATTCATGACCCGTGCCAGACTATGTTTTAAAACGTCCAACACATGACAGCAAATGCGCTTTTTTAAAGATGGAAAAGAAAAAAAAAAAAGGTAGTGGAAGCACATGCATCCCCCATGCAAAAACTCCAGACACCAGCCAAACAGGTTTCGCTCCTGCCCGCCCACGTCTCACAGGTACAAGCTCTGCGCCGCCACAAGATCTCTTCGGATCTTGGACAAGCTCTCCTCAAACTTCTTGGTCAAGTCGTCGTTGCCCATCACCTTGGCGGCTTGGCCCATCTGCCGGAGGAGCTCTTCCAGACGGCGGAACAGGCGGATAAGCGAGCCCTCGAATGTGTTTGTCATTTTGCTAATTGCATCATGGTTAGTTTTTTTCTTCTCCAGTCTATAAATATCAACTGGCAAGAAGTGAAGTAAGGGAAGAGAAAGAGGGGGAAAAAAAGAAAAAGAGGAGGGAAGGTGGGGGACGTTGAATGTCGGACAAGTGCTCAACGTACCAAATTTCGGCAAACGGCTTGCCCTGCGCCCACGCAAAGACCGTCTCCATCAGCTGCCACTTCAGGCTCGCAATATACTGCTCCTCATTGACGTCCATCTTGCATTCTTGGCTGACCTTGGCAATGATGCGCGCCTTGGCTTGGATTTCGCGGAACGGTTTCTGGAGATCCTCTTTCAGGGCCTGCGCCTCCACCTTTTCGTCAAAGATGAAGCAGCTGAGCACGGCGGCACACGTCTCAGGCGTCAGCTCGTTGAAGAATCGGTCCAGCAAGAGCTCCGAGAGCAGCAGCTCGTGGCCTTCGGTCGATGAAATCTCGCACGCTACCCGGGCCTTGAGCTGCACAACTTCGGCGTCATTGATGAAACCTAGTCGTCGAAGCACTCTTTTTCTCGACTTGAGTTCGTCCATCTGCGCAATGCTGTGTGCCTTGGCGATCTCCTTCTTCTTCTGCTTCACCTTTTCCGCTAACCGTACCTTCTCGCTGTATTGGTCCCACAGCGAGGGAAGCATGGGGGACAAGTGTAACGGGTTTGCCAGGAGTCTAGACTCCAGGACTTCAATTTTGCGCAGCAGCTTCTTGAAAGAGTCATCCGTGATACCCATGTTTTCCAGCGGATCCAGAATAGGGATACCGTCAGGGAAGCGTCTCTTGACTTCAGCCAACGACTTGCGCGCTTGGTCTCGGTCGCTCTGGGCTTTCAAGCCCTCCTTGGGCATGAAGATTCGGATCTGGCTGATGGCCTTCATGCACGTAAGAAGACAAGGCACGACGACAGTAATGCCATCTGCCTCACTGCTTGCGGGCTTGACGCCAGGAGGCATATCACCAGCCACCAAGCCAGGAGCGAATGATGGGCTCGATGCGGAGATGGTGAGCAAAACGTCAATAAGAACAGACTCTTGTGGCTCGTACTCTGGCTCGCCAACTCTGGGAGCACGGCGAATCTGATGATTCACAATCACACCCCATCCAAAGTCCAAACCCCCCGCTACATTGTCCTGAGCCTCGTTTGGGTTATAAATCTGCACCAGGCGGCCCGATTGTAGAAAGTCGAGGCAGTGACTTGGATGCTGAATGACGCAGCGCATGTCCTTGGTGTAAGTGTTGAGTTGCTGCCGAATCTGGTAGTAGTCCTTAATTATCGCCTCGTCGGGAATCGCGAGGCCATCCCGCTCCTGCTGCAGGGCCATAAGATCCTTCTCGAGCGAAGGCACACTGGCAGCATTCTGGAACTGATGGAAACATCTTTCGAGCATGAATTCGGGCGAAATGGCTTCGATACGCAGGAGGTTCAAAATCATGTTGTATCCCAAGTAGAATGCCGAGTTCAGTTTGTCCTGTTGGCCAGTAACAATACTCTTGGCGGTTTCCGGCTCCAGCTTATCATCAATCATCATGATGACAACACCTCGGTCGTCGAGACCACGACGTCCTGCACGACCAGCCATCTGGATGTACTCGGAACACGTGAGAGGACGACGCTTGACGCCGTCCCACTTGGTAACTTGCGCAAAAACCACAGTCTTGGCAGGCATGTTCAGGCCGATGGAAAAGGTTTCCGTCGCGAACAAGACCTTGATCAAGGATTCTTGGAACAGAATCTCGATAGCTTCCTTCAAAATCGGCAGCAAGCCGGAGTGATGGATACCGATTCCTTTGACCAGCAAGGGTAACAAATTTTGGATCTGGGGGAGTGCTCTGTCTTCTTCGGACAGCGTCTCGATCGCACTATTAAACACCCGGGTAACCAAAGCCTTCTCCGAGTCATCATTGAAGGACAGTTTCTGGACGCTGATTGCCATATTTTCGCACTCTCGCTTGCTGAAGTGAAACACAATGACAGGGTTGAATTTCTTTTTGATGGTCATGCGAAGGATTTTGTGTATATCGGACCCTCCTTCGTCTGCGCCTCCCTTGTTGATTTTTTTATTCTTTCCTTTGCCTTTGAGCTTGGCGGATACGTCATTCGACTCGGCGCCTTTCCGTTCCTCAACCTGCTTCATGACAATGTTGAAGTTGTGCTCATTAAAGTTGCCCTTCTCGTCCACCACAATGCGAGCGCCGTTACCACCAGCCGCAAGAAAGTAGTTCTGCAGAGGGGTCGGTCGGAAGTCGGTATATACAACATGGCACGCTTGGTGGTGAATCTTGGCGATCCATTCCGCGAATTGAAAAGCATTGGGAATGGTGGCTGACAGAAAAACATATCGCACCTTGTCTGGAAGCATAATAATCGTTTCTTCCCAGACAACGCCTCGTGTCTTGTCTCTCATGTAGTGAATTTCGTCAAAGACCACCCAGGCGACTTCTCGCATGATCTCGGAGCCGCGGTACAACATGGATCGCAAAATTTCCGTCGTCATGACCAGGCAGCTCGCCGTAGGATTTATCGTGACATCACCAGTCATGAGACCCACGTCGCCAAAGATGGCCTCGAAATCCCGATATTTCTGGTTGCTCAATGCCTTGATGGGACTAGTGTAAATAACTCTTTGGTTGCGCTTCAAGCACTGTGCAATCGCATATTCGGCCACGACCGTTTTACCAGCAGAGGTATGTGCCGAGACCAACACACTCTCGTCGCGTTCGATAGACGCCACCGATAGACTCTGGAAAGGATCCAATTTGAAATCCCATGTCCTCGCGGGTTCTAGGGGCGATTTGTGTTCGGACAACGGCACGTATTCGTAGTCCAGATCTGGCGGCAGTGCAGTCTGATGTTGAATGTTGTGCGAGAGAACGAGCGACGTATCTTGTGCCACCAGAGTCGCTGCTCCGGCAACCTCTCTCGACTGGGCAGTTTCGAACGTATCCGTCATGACAGGCCCGACGCCATCTTCCTTCTTCCGTCTTTTCTTGTCCTGTTCACTGGGGGTGTCGGAGTCCTCATTCTCGGATCCTTCGGCTTGGGACGTCTCCGTGGCATTGCCCATGTCCGCATCGGCTGTCCCCTTAGGAGCTTCTGTAGGCACCGTACCATTCATGGCTTCATCAGCCTTTCGCTTTTTGCTCCGGTCGTGCTTTTGGCTTCTTGGAGGAGCTTGCTCCGAATCGCTGGCGCTTTGGGGCTCCGCCTTGCCCTCGAACACATCGAACATCTCATCCATATTGGCTGAAATGGGATTTTGTACGATGATTTCCAAAAAGCGAGAGGGACAAAAAAAAAAAGAGGGGGGGGTTAAAAAACGCTGCACGCAGCTGTTCGCCAAGAACTCGAACTATTTCCTGTGAGTGAAGAAACGAAAATTTGGCGCGATGGATGTAAAGACCACAACGCTATTTCACGGACGATGAACGGAGGACCAACGACGGGGGTAACAAAGCGCCCACGCAAAAGATCCGTTTCCTCTGCAAGATGTCCAGTTTTCGCCAAGGAACGATTGCGTGGGCAAGTTGGCGAATCGGCGATCGCAGAGACACAAAATCCAGGCGGACCGCGTGAGGGCTGACGCCGGGCCTGACTGGCAGAAAAGGAAAAAAAAATAGCGGTCCAGTAAAGTAGCGCGGGCGGTGAGTGGATGTAAACTGTCACCTCTGTGGTGGTTCTCGCACGCTGCCGAAGTGAACCCGTTGGGCAGCTTACTTACTTCCTGGTAGGAGGTACGTTAGAGGGTACTTAGGTACTTTAGGTACTTTGTACTTATGTAAAGTGGGTAATCATGCATACCTACCTACTTAAGGTAAGTATCAGATACATGCTACCTGTGGCACGGCGTGAGCATGAGCAAGCCACGTGACTGGGTCCACGAGCCTTTTGCAATTGACCTCACAACTACGAACCCCATCACGCCGCCGGTATTGCGCAAAGCTCCCCAAACTCTTGATAAACCAAAACACACAAGGTTCGTTGGCGCCATTCAAAAGGCAATTGCAGTCCTGCCACCAAGTTCACTGACCTTCAAAACCTCAAAAATCGATCCAGATGCTCTCTCGCGCCGCCGTCCGCACGACCAACACGCTGGTCTCCCGCCGAGGCTTCCACGCCACCCGGGCTCGCATGTCCTCTCCTTACCACTACCCCGAGGGACCCTACTCAAACCTTCCCTTCAACCCGCGCAGCAAGTGGTTCGGTCCCGGCTACTGGGTTTTCATGGCCACTGGTTTCCTCGCTCCCTTCGGTATTGCTGGTGCGTCTTGTCCATTCAATCGTCGAGAAATGAGGAGTGCTGGTTTTTGATTCAAGAGCTAACGAATACAATTTAAACACAACAGTCTACCAGACCTACAAGGAGCAGTAAGCTTGGAAACATGGAAAACTTGGATTGGAATTTTGAAGTGTGTGGGGTGTGTCTGGAAAGGTATTCAAGAGGATAGTTGGGGCAATGCCCCTGTTAACGCTATAGACGCCAAGCTCGGTCGATACCGCTTTGAACAAAACAAGAGATTTGAACTGGTCTACCCGTGTTAGACGCTCGAGTAGAACGTATTTCCAGCATCGCATTACTATCTTCACAGGTCACTAAATCGTTCCGGAGGTTTAATCATTTCTTCTGTTTCACAGATATGTCACTACAAAAGGGGTATTCCCTCCGCATAAATCTGGTAAATATAAGGGACAGTGCTATGAGCCACCCGTTTCGTGAACAGAACGACTCAGCGAGTCCCAGGAGGATGGGGGTTCTTTTTCAAAATAAACGCCGTCCTTTTAAGGTCATTAACTTGCCATGTTTACCCTCAAATCTTTATCCTCCAAAATGTTCTCGAGTATGGCATGTATGAACTGCAACCGTTCGCCTTCAATGTCCCAGCGCTCGGACATGGCATCAAAGGTTTCCAAGACGGCATCGTTCGATGAGCACTTCTTGACCGCCCGTAATGCCCACACGACAGGCCATGTCTCAATCCTAAAGGCCTCCCCGCTGGCGTCTTTGGCTTGGTACATTGCGGCCAAGACTCCACTCAGTCGCTGCTCGCTCCATTCGGAACCAGGAAACCCACCGTGACGGTGGAAGCCCTTGAAAAGCGCAAGAAATAGCGTGGGGTGTACGGGGATCTTGAGTTGTTTCATCTCGTCCAAGTATTGAGCGACTTTGGAAAGATTGCCGACCTTGATGGCATAATGCTGAATCAAAAGTTGGTACGTATGCAAGTCGGGTGTCAACTGCGTGCTTCTCTGCAGTGACTCCTTTAGCTCGGGGAATTTTTTCCCAACCTTTGCAAACATCATCAGGACGCGTGTGACGACCTTGCTCATCAAGTAGTCTCTTTGGGGCATGTGCGGCGCGAGCGCATGAGCACTCTTCATTCGCTGATAGGTCTCCTCGGCAGCATCCTCCTCTCCACATCGTAAAAGCCCCGATATGACACAGTTCAGAACGACCGTATCAATCATTTCTCCCGAATCCACCATCTCCTTATAGGCAGCTCGGACACCGCCAGAGTCGAACCTCAGACCGAAGTAATAAATCAGGCTTACGTGGTGGAAACGGTTGAATTCGATGCCACGATTTTTCATTTCCTGGTAGATCATATCGGCGAGTGTAAAATTGCCAGACTTGGCGGCCACGTCAAAGAGCACATTGAAAGTGACATAGTTCCCCATGACATGGGCTTCCTTCTCCATTTCTCTCCACAGCCGCAGAGCAGACTCCATCTCTTGGGCGGTCATCCATTTGGTGTATTTCGTCGCGAAAGCCAGCGCGTAGTTCCATTGTGAGCGGCGCAGGGTGAGACCAGCGTTCTTCACATCCGCAACCAGGGCAAAGTATCGCAGCATGGATTCGACATTCCGCTTAGCAGGAAGTCCCATGGCTTTGAGTAGTCTGTTCCGCCATTGCCAGGTAAGGTACAACAGGCGCGGTTCGGGGAGTTGACAGTATAATTTGTAGATGGACTCGAGTGAGACGCGATGCGGGTGTCGTATTCGCAGTCGGAGGGCGGAACAGAGTTTTACTATATGCTCTTGCACATGGTCACTGATTTTAAAAGTCTCTTCTCTCGTGGGATATTCGGCATCGGATTTTTTGTCCGAGACTTGCAATATCGGGCCATCTGGCTGGGCGTATCCTCTTCGGTATGTATCTCGGTGGTAGTCGAAGTGCTCCTGGACCGTTCCCGCTCCTCGCTGTCCGACCAGAGACATGAGCTGGTGCCTGTCCTGATTTCCTGAAAGCAATCGCGAGTGCGGAAAATCCGCCGAAGGCGCTGGGGATGCGGGGGCCGCTGAGGCCGTCTTGCTTCTAGTGCCGTAGCACTGTCGTCTGGATCGTGGCTGCGATTCTTGACACGGACGGAGGACTTGCTGGGCCGGCGGCATAAAGGTCGATAATATCCACTTGGAGCTTCTTGGGCAGGAGACGTGTCTCTTGTTCGTCTGTGGAACGGGGGCTTCTATGACAGCGGCTCTGCAGAAGCTTCTCTTTGCCGTCTGGACGGTTGTCAGACTCGCTGGCGGGCGGTTGAGGACCGCACCACAGACGAAGCCATCTATTTTGGATATTTTCATGGGCTCTTCCTCATGATGGCAAGTCCCTTCGCAAGCCAGACGAGAAGTGGCAAGCAGGGGAGAGGGGAGGGGAGACGGCAGGATCTGCGGACGCAAGCGCCTGAAAGGTGACGGGAGGCGACTAGACGACGTGATGCTTCTGTCTGGTAGTCTGTCTGATGCCCGGTGCTGGTGTGTGGTGTGTGGCGTGTGGTGTCTGGTGACTGGTGACTGGTGGGACTCTGCAATGATTTTTTTGGCTCGAATGTATGTTGTACATATGGTCGGGTCGGGTCGGGCCAATCCAATGTCGCACGCGCCAGAGCGACCCTGGCTGGCACCTTCAACTGCCGGCCTTATGATTCGCCGGCTCACTAGAAACACCACAAATTTCCCACCTCGAATGGAGGCATGCGACAGAACGTCCTCCCAAGTTTCCAAGCCGCCTGTGCTTCGCGACCATCGCTGCTCGTGACGTTTCCAGACCGCACCGACCCATTAACATAGAATCCCTTCCCCATCCCTCCTGACAACGCTTCTCCGCTGCCCGCAGCACCACATCCGTCATGGGCGGCCGACAAATACGGCCCGCGCGGGTCTTCCAAGCCGTCTCCCAAGAGCTCAACCACCAGATGCTCGCCGGCCACACCGTCGCCCGACCCCCGTGGTATCGAGTCATGAACTCGGTCCCCCCCGCCGAATCGCTCGTCCGCACCGTCACCCCGAGACACCGAATGCCCAACCCGAAAGCCAAGAAGCCCAAGAAGCTCTACCGGCCCCAGAGCATCAGCTATCCCGAGGATGCCCTACGAACAAACTTCTACAAAGACCACCCATGGGAATTGGCCCGGCCACGTATCATTCTCGAACTGGACGGCAAAGACTATCAGTATTGCGATTGGAGCAAGGGGTTGCGACAGCCTGGTATTCCCCTCACGGGTGAATGGTGAGTATAGTAGGCCTTTTTTTTTTTCCTGTCCTTTCCTCTTCCCCTCCCGATCTCGTCGACGCATTCCGCTCTGCCTTCGCCAAGAATAGTGGCAAAACACAAATCTAACCCGGTACCACCATAAAAACAGTGTTGTCCAACGCCAATTATTCCTCATGCAGATCGAGAAGATGAGCAAACGCAAGGCGTACGACACGGCGCGCCGAGAATTCTACCGACTGCGCCAGGAAGAGGAGATTGAAAAGAGAGTGGCGATTGAAGAGGCAAAGCACGTAGGGGCGTACTTTGGCAAGTCGCGGCTGGATGTGGGCATGCAGCTCGAGGATCAGGAGTTTGAAAACTGGAAGATCTGGGCCGGTAAACAAACGGCGAACAGGGAGGCGAGATCGAATTCTGAAATCGAGACGTTTGGTATGGAGGAGGAGCAGGACGAGGAGATAGCGCTTGTGCCAGAGGTTGCGGCGGTGGCATGAAGCATATTATGGAGTGCTGACGCCGGAAACAAGATCGGGTTGTATACCATGTACATTATGGATGCTTGATGTAGAATTGACGACTTCTGTGTCTTTTTCTTTTCTTTTCTTTTCTTTGCTTTTCTTTTCTAATTTTTTTCTCTTTGCGGGGGAACTGGTTATTGATATGGAATCACATTTGTTCCTAAATACTCCATGGTCAAGTTGACCACGTCAACCTAGTCAACCCGCCGCGCGTTGAACACCATCTCGCGCGCATTCACAAGCCTATACCTGACAGCAACCTCCTCATGCTGCACATAAAAGGCATCCGCCAAGCCGCTGTAAAACAACAGCTTGCCCGTCAAGCTAAGCGTCGAAATCCTCGCCCACGACTCGATATAGACAAACTTCATCCTCTCCTCAGGCACAAGCCCCAGCATCTTCAGCGTGTGGACGGCCAGAGCGACAATGAAGCCCGTGGCGGGACCATTGGAGAAGATGATGCCAGGGTAACGCATCTTGGGCGCGTCGTCGACCCCGGCCCGCCTTTTCGGCGGAACCAGCAGCACGGGGAAGACGTCGAGGAAGCTCAACAGGCTCGTCCAGGGGGTTGACCACAGCGATTGGTGCACGCGCCGGGCCCGTGTGACGATGCATTTGTCGTAGGTGCCCGGCGCGGCAGACGACGCCCTCAGCTCCGCTTCGTAGTCTTCCAGGTGGTTCTCCGACATGCCGTCTCCGCTGGAGATGAGGTAGCGGCGGTGCGTGGCGCCGAATTCCCGCGTGCCGTCGTCCATCATCATGAGCATCTCCTTGGTGTGTCCGCCCGAGCCAAGGACGAAGAGGTAGTAGTCCTCTGCGAGCTTTGGGGGCTTTTCCTTTTCATCCGGGGCCGTCTGGCGGGAACTGGGTGGTTGGCTTGGCCAGGCCCTTGAGCGGCGAGAATGCGTCAGCTGGATATGCCGCGTCTGTGGAGGCCATTGTGTTAGAGAATTCCCTCCTGCTCCCTTCTATTCTTTGCCTTCCGAACATACGTGATGTTGTTGGCGGAGCCGTGGGACAAACTCTTACCGTGACGCAAACACAGATGCCGACGAGACCAGCCAAAATGGTGGGAGCCACGCGGCTCCACGACTGAACGCAGTAGGCAAGCAGGGATACCAGAGCGCCAGACACTGCCGCGGCGGCGACGATGCCGGCCGTCAGGCCCGTAGAGGTGATCATTCTGGTCACTGGTGGACGGTCAGAGTGAGGTCGCAGCTCGTCTGAGGGAAGACGTCACAGCGCGAGCAGATGGCAGCACCAGCCGAGAAAGCCTGATGATGTTGATGCAAGATTCTCTGGGGCGCGCATGGCGATCCCCAAGACATGTGTTCTAACAAAACGTTTGAAGCCGCTGAGATTGTACGCGCCGTTGAACTGGCCAGATTGCCGAGACGAGGTTGTCGCTACAGGGTAGGCAAAGGCGACACGATGTGGTTTTCTCATCGACGCAACAACAGACGCCATGTTGGGGCTCGTTTCTTTCGTTCTTTCTTTCTTTGTTTTTTTTTAAAAAAAATTAAAAAAAAAGGACCTTGAATGCAGTATCGTCACCGCCAGTTCGTGGCCCTCCAGACTCTTGTTTACTCACGCAAGGCATCCGATACATTAGTCCTACAGCCTCCCATCATGACAAAACACAGTCAGCAACGCCCAAACTCACACCACTCGCCGCCTCACGACTCTTGCACCCGCTTCACCGGCTTCCTTTTCCACAATCCTCTCCAAAGCCCGCCTGCCCACCTCCTCCATCACATGAGCAACCCCATCTCCCGTCAGCGCCGAACATTCCGCGTATCGCTCCGCCCCAATCCGCCTCGCATGCCAACTTGCCTGGACAAGAGAGAAGGCCTTTTTTTTAGTCCAAAGCACTCCAGGACGGTGCAATGACCAGCAGCAATAGTAGATGGAACAGGCAAAAGGAGACGCACGCAGAAAGGGGAGACACGAAGAAACCCACCTCCCTTGGATTGACGCAACAGCTCGGCGACCCAATCGTCAGTCCCGTCTCCATAGCCAGCCGGTGATCCTCAAAGGAACACTCCATTCTCAGATCCTTCTTCAGCCCCAGCAAGTAGACCAACGGCACCGAATTGGTGTCGAATTCCTGTTCCACAGCATGCTGCCACTTTTGATATTCCAGTGTTAGTCTCCGTTGACGAAAGGTATCCGATGCCGCAACCTTGCGCCCTTTTGAGACCTCACATGAAACGGGGAGAGGGAGGTAAAAACAAAAAAAAAAAGGAAAGGAAAGGAAAGGAAAGCACGCATACCCAGCTCAAGATCCTCAACAGACCCATCTTCTCCTTGACGTCAAAGCACAGAAAAATGGCATCCCAGACCATGTAGGAGAGCCGGAAAACCATGTTCAAATCACCCGAGCCAGAGGTATCCTAGAGCTCAATCTGCGCGGGCAAGTGAGGTTTGTCGAGCGTGTACATCTCATAGGCCGTCTTGGTAATAGCCGTTGTCTGTGAAAAGGGCGACGCTGATATGTTAGTCCAGGTAACAAATTCTGCAGTCTTCTCCTTCCTACTGCTTTTTTTTTTAAAAAAAAAAGAAGGAAGGAAAAAGAAAAGAAAAGAAAAGAAAAGAAAAGAAAAGAAAAGAAAAGAAAAGAAAAGAAAAGAAAAGA
>SRPV01000705.1:0-15086 GCA_018360135.1 Claviceps sorghi | reverse complement strand
GTATATATAATAAAAGGAAAAATTTAATATAGTTATAACTATTTAAATCTATATTATAAAATATAATATTTATATATAAATCTCTATATAATTAATACTTTACTAATTATATAACTATATAAGGATTTCCTATTTTACTTTAAAAAAATTATATATTTATATTTTTTTTTCTTTTAGTGTTTTTTTTTTCTATTATATATATTATATATATATAGATTACTATAGGTGCTAGCAACTATTAAAGAGGGACTTAGCAGCTAGCTAAGGTAGGGCTTGTCACTCTGTAAAATAATTCAGGGGGTAGATTGTACACGTGCCATGCACTGCCCGTCACGGCACAGTAGCAGGTTTTTTTTTTGGCGGAGCGCTCGTCTCATTGGTGGCTGCATCCCAAGTCGCCCCAAGCCCCCCCGTTGGCATCGCCCGCGGCGCATCATCAAGGTGACGCCTGATGGTGAATGCGTCTCCTCCGCAATGGGCTCAATCCATAGCATATCGGGTATCGTGGGTCTGACCGCAAGGGCCATGAATTGCTTGCTTCCCCCAGATCGGGTTCTGGTGGGGATGGGAGGGAGGCTAGACGGAGGGAGAACGTGTGTCGCGTAATCATACTCTGCATGCAGGAAGCACAGGCCAGACACAAAAAAACCCTTTAACATGGGATGATGGATCGGGTTGGATCTTATCTGTATCGGGATGCCGAGAGAGGCAGGGGCAGGATCGTTGGCAGCAAGTGGCAGGCAGTGTGGCAGGCAGTGTGGCAGGCAGTGTGGCAGGCAGTGGCAGGATGGCGGCAGGGTGGCGGCAGGGTGGTGGCGGCAGGGTGGCATGGCGACTGGAAGAAGAAGCAAGCACGATTGACGGACTTGTCAACTGGTTCCTTCTCGACACTTTTTGAGTGACCGGGGAGAGACAGAAAAGGGGAAGCAAGGAAAGAGGGGGGTTTGCTTGTTAGAAGCCTGCCATTTGGATAACAAGTGGAGCCCAGCCGGCATGCCAAGTTATAGAAGGCCTAAACAGGGGGAGAACGATTTTTTTTTTAATTTTTTTAATTTTTTTTTTTACTTTTCTTCTTTCTTCCCGCTCCTCTTCTTCCTTCTTCCCTAAATAAAAAAATAAACACGCAACGATCCCTCTCCAAGCCAAGGATGCTGCATTGGAAATTTTGCGGGCCAAGGTCCACGTTACAGAGGCATATTGCTTTGTCATGGAAACACAAATACGTGCCCAGCTGCTTCTACACTCTTTGCCGGGTGAATCCGCCGATCAAAGTACAACGAGGTAGTTCCCATATGACGGCAGGGCTGCAGAGATACTGTATGCCAAAACGTCGAGTCGGCGGCTTACGGTCCAGGGAGGCTCCCCCTTCATCTCCAGTGCTTGTTGCTTTCGTGGTTTAGCGCTAAGGATTTTAGCGTCAGGGCTCAGAACATAACCGCGGCGCGCACTAAAAGTACCTACCTAGGAAGTAGGTAGGCACCTAGGTAGGTTTTCACCTACCTGTAGGAAGGCACTTTAAGCATGATATTGTACAATATACCCCTTGAATTATTCTAAAGGAGGTACAATCTAATCCTTGTTTGATTTTACCAGAGTGTACAGTACAATCCTTGAATTATTCTAAAGGCGTGACTTTACAGGGGTGATTAGGCCAATTAAACAACGCTTCAGAAATTACGGTTACATAGTTAGGGATCTAGGGGTATATAGGCTTCCGCCTTATTTATATAGGCTAATGTTGAAAATAACAGCTATTTTCAGGGGACTTCCTTATCTATTAGGCCTCTTAACAGGCCTTATAGTGACCCTTAGCCCCTGCCTTATAGGGACCCCTATAGGGACCCTTAGGGGGCTTTTCTTAGCTGTTGCTGGTGCTGGTAAGCAGCCCTAGGTTGCGCGCAGCGCCTGTAAAATCAATTCTTCTATTATAGCTTACAGCTGTAAGCGCCCTACTTTTCTTACCTTTTCCCTTTTAATTATACCTTATAGTAGCTAGTATATACCTAATTAAGAACCTAATAGTCTATTAGGCTTAGTAAGACTTAAGAATTAATTTTTATAGTAATTAAGTAAGTAATTAAAATTTAGCTTAAAGATTTAAGCTGCTTACCTTAAGAGCTATATAATAGGCTACCCTAAGGCGCACTTTATAGCTAATTTATATAATAACTAAAGGGTTATAGAAGATTTTATAACTAGTATTTTTATTACTAAAATAAGGGGAATTTTTTTATGTAATTAGTTAATTTTTTTAATTTTTAAAGTTATATACTAATTTTTATTAAGTTAATATTTAGAGAGTATATTAGTACCTTATTTATATAGCTATAAGTTTATTTTTTTGTTTTTTTATATAAATAAATTTTATAAAAAATAAAAAGTAGCTTATAAGCTCCTTTTTATAAGGCTAGGCCTTTAATAAGCTTAAAGGGTATATAAAAGAGAAGATATTCCCCCTTATTAGCTGCTTACTAATTATATAGACTATTAATCTAAGCCTACTACCTATAATATAAGATAATTAGATAAAAATCTAAGAAAATTCTACTACCTTTTATAAGCTAAAATTTAGCGTATTTTAAGTGCTAGAAGTTGTGTATTAAGCTTCTAATATTAGTTATAAGGCCTATAGCTTCAGCTGCAGCGCTGCAGAGCCCTTCTGGCTTCTAGCTTACTAAGCCTCACTACCTTAGTAATTTAGAGGGCAAAAGCCTCTGTAAACCCCTTATTTCTAATAGCTAATTAGTACCTATAAATGCTAGTTAATACTTACAGTATTATACAGATACCCCGGCTATCTCCCCCCCGTAGGTCACGTGTGTAAGGCCGCTAAAAAGAGGGGCTTGTACCTCCTTTAGAATAATTCAAGGGGTGTATTGTATAACCAAGGTGACCCTAGGCTAATTAGTCTAATTAGATATTAGTATTGTTTTTTTTTAAAAAAAAATAATTAATAAATAAATTAAATAAATATTATTATTTATAGATATAAGTTTTAATATATAGTTCTTATAACTTAGATATCCTTATATATTATTAATAGCTTAAAGCTTATATAAGTAAAGATATACTAGTTTTAGTAACTAAGGTGGAGCTTAGTAGAGCTAATAAACTAGGTACTAGGTATAAAAATATCCAGGGATTATACTATACAAGCCTCTCTTTTTAGCAGCCTTATATACGTAAAATACTAAGGGAATAATAGCTGGTGCATCTGCATAATAGTATAGATATTAACTAGCATTTAAAAGACATCTATCCACTCTTATAAATAAGGTGGAAACTTACAATATAATCCTTGTTTAATTTTACAATAGTACATAACTCAGGTGACCCTACGCTAGTTAGTCTAATTAAAAATTAGTATAGTTTTTTAAGAATAATTAATATATAAAGTAAATAAATACTTATATTTATAAATATAATATTTTTCCAATAGTTTTTATAACTTAAAAATCCTTTATATATTTATTTATTTATTTACCCTAGACGGCTAGTAGCAGCCGCTATCTAGTACCTTATCTTACTAATCTGTATAGGAAAAACCTTAGTATAGGGAGGAAAACCTATATACTACGCATTTATATAACTACTAAGGCCTATATAGGCCCTAAGGTAGTTCTAGCTATAGAAGTAAAGTGCGCTGCCTATTAAGCTAAGTATAGTAGTAATTGCTAAAAAATAGGATAAAAAGGTTTAGGCATAAGTAAGATTTATATCTAATTAGTAGTAATCTTAGGGAACTAATAGAAGCTAATAAGATTCTAAGTTAACGTTAGTATAAGTTAAACTATATTAATAGGTCTCTTAAGCTTACTTATCCTACTTATTCTTAATTAGCATAAGCTATTAGATAGTAAGGGATAAGTTAGGTTTAATAGTAATATAAAGGAATCTAAAGTCTTATTAGGGTTAATAAGGCATTAACTTAGCCTCTATTTAGGTTAAGGAGTTTAGTTTAGATTAATAGAGCAGCTAGCTAATAGCTATAAGGTTTAGCAGCAGGGTTACGTAGGGGTAGGCAGCTAAAGAGATAAATAAAGGCTTTCCCTTTAAGTCTCTAGCCTTCTCTTTTTCCTCTTTTCTTTTTTAATTATCCCCTTTATTTATAAGTTACCCCTTAGTTATTACTGCCTTAGTAGAACTACTATAGCTTTAGTTAATTCCTACTAACTCCTCCCCTTAAAAAATACCTAGTAAAAGAAATAAAGAAGACCCCCCTCTAAAGCTAATAAGTCCCCTTATTAGTCCTATATTAATATAAAGCTAATATTATCTAAGGGTATTGCCTATACTTAGCCTTACAAACCCTATTTTACACAGTCTAAAAAGATTATAAAACGTTATCTTAATTAGAAAAGTAAGTAGATTTAAGTTAGGTTTAATATAATACTATAGCTAACCTAATTATAAACCTTACTAAACTCTGCTATAAATACACTAAGTAAGGCAAAAATTATTCTCTTATAAGTTATTTCCCCTTAAAGCTAACTTAAGGCCTAACTATATTTATAGCTAAAAAAGTCCTTCTTATATAAAGCAAAGGTTAAGAAAGTGCTTATAGCTTAAAAGGAGTAGATAAGAGAGAATAAGGCAACTAAAGGCGTTATCCTTACCCTTATAAGTTTAACTTAACCCCTCCTTAATCTTAAGGTACTAATATATATATAAAAGAGATATAGTAGCTTATAAAAAGCAATATAAAATCTAATTAAGTAAAAGGGGATAGGGAAAGGTTAGGCTAAAAGTAGGGGTAGTTTAACTATATACTTTAAGAAGGAGTGCCTAGGGTTCTTAAAGCAGATTATAATAGCCTTAAAAGTAGCTAATAAAGCCTGCCCCTTTAAGCAACTATAAAAAACCTAAGGGAGGGGTAGGATTAGCTAAGGGCTAATGTAGGTTTAGCCTAAGCACTTTCTCTTTTTTATTCTTTTTTTATATAAATAGTAGTATAATAAATAATAGTAATTATAAGCAATAATAGTAACTATAATCTATAATTGCATTTAAGTTCCCTTATATATCCTACTATAAGCTTAAGTCGCTGCCCCCTTAGGTTTATAAGATATTTAGTAATAATATAGTAACTAAATTACTCTAACTAAATTAGGCTGTATTTTAGCTTTAGCTAGGGGTTAGGTTAGCCCTATATTAGTTTTATTTAATTTCTATTGCTTTATCTACCTTACGCTCCTATTTCTCCTTAAGGTAGGTAGCTAATACAAAATAAAGGATATAACTAGTCTTTAATATCTACTTATTAAGGAAGCCTATAAACTAAAGTATATTAAGCGTAACTTAAATATCTTTATAGTTCTAAAGGGGTAGCATATTAAGCTTAAAAGGTTATAAGTAATTATAGTTTAAGTAATCTAAAATAATATAGTAATAGTCTTTAAAGTTAAGCTAGTAGTAGTAAATAAAGGAATCTATACTAAAAACGTATTAGTTATATAAAAAGGATTTAAGCCTAATCTTCTTTATATATATCTATATAAGTAAGAATAACTTATACTTATTAAGGGGCTTATATAAATATATAAGCTTCTATATAGTCCTAAAGTTAAGGTCTTGTTTAGCTACTATAAGGGTATAGCAGAGCTAATATGCTTATACTATAGCTCTCTCTTAATACTATCTATCTGCCTATTCCTATTTAAGCTCCTTAGTAGGGTTAAGTCTATTAAGGTATAGGGGGGGGCAGCGTTAAAGAGGCATAAAAGGGGCCGGTTTAGGGCCTTAGTAGGCACGCTAGCGTTATCTCTACTAAAGCTAAGTCGCAATCGCCGCGTAGGCGCCTTAGATTTTCTCTGCCATACTGTTCGCTTTAATTTGCTTATAGAAGCATCGCGCCTAGAAGTTAAGGTAGAGATCGACAGGCGGTACAGCCGCTTCGGTTTCTACCAGGGCCCAAGGTGTGGCCTTGTAGGCAAATCCTTTATATATTATTAATAGCTTAAAAGCTTATATAAATAAAGATTTACTAATTTTAGTACCTAAGGTAGAGCTTAGTAGAGGTAGTGGGGCAGGTATTGGCTGTAAAATCATTTAGGGATTGTACTGTATATACCCCTCGATTTTTAACTATGTAAGCGTAATTTCCGAAGCGTTGTTTGAATGGCTAATTTACCCCTGTAAAGTCTCGCCTTTAGAATAATTCAAGGATTGTACTGTATGCGCAGATTTTAACAGCATCATTGATCCCTCATTCTCTTCCCCATGGCGCTGCTCTACTAGACGTAATGAGGACACAAAAAGCCAATGCAGAGGAGAGGAAAGAGAAAAAGAATGCAGGGCCCATGTGGCACAATCGCATCATACGCAGCAATAACGTGAGGCACACACGTCGATTCGTCTGACCGGGCACTCCTGCAAAGTCGCCTAATGCTACGGACTTGGAGCCGATACCAGCCGCAGTTCAACAGTCGACGTGACAGGGCATGGCCGTTGCATCGCCAACCGTTTTGTGCTTGGTAAAACGCCGAGCTGGGCCTCAGCCGTGGCCGAGACCTGGTGGAAATGTGAGCTCCAGGCCAAGAACAGGCAAAACGTGTCTGCCTCTTTCTACCTGGATACCAAGGTAGAGAGAAATACCTAGAAGCCAGCCACGATATTGGACGGCTTAGCTACCCGTTTGCCTGCAACCCTGCACCAGACCTGCATGCAATGCTATATCCAGTCAAAATCCCTTTTGCTCCAGCCCAAAAGGGAGAAGGACGCTTGTTCGCTGCACGGGGTTCCTGACATGACAGAAGCATGATGACACATGCAGACGTGGCTGCGAGGGCCTCAGTAAGTGGTACCTGAATATTGGATAAGCAGACGCAGGTAAACCGGGCTCTGCATGTGCAATGCACGCAAAATACAACATCACCTAGGGAGTGTACAACAATACAAGTAAGTACTGTATGCGCTGTAAATGTGCTGGCCAAGTTGATCTCGATCCTTCCATTAAAGAAGGAAAGAGACAGAGGTTGAATAAAATAAAATAAAAGGGGTCAGTCATGGAAACATGGTGCCGATTGGGACTTGCCGTGGCTTCCAAGGGCACGTTATCCAGGGCCAATAACACGTGCCGATGAGCCACATTGAAAGTACCCGCGAGAAATGACCGACTGCAGCGATAGCCTGCTTCTTCCCTTCGGCATGGCATCCTAGCCGCAGTGACATCGCACAATCGACGCCCAGAGAGCACAGCCACCAGATGTTGCATCTTCCGAATGTCAATCTCAACGGAGCGATATCCAACTTTATATGTATATCTGCACATCAGCATTATCAATCAAGGTCTGGCTTTCGGCAAGGGCTCGGACATGGGATGAGAGGGATGAGAGGGATGAGGGGGATGAGGAGGCTGAGGGGGATGAGGGGGATGAGGGGGATGAGAGGGATAGGACGGAGAACCCTTTCACCACTCGAACATGGCTGCAGCCTTGTACACCGCCAGGGTCACTCGTCATCTGCTCCTAAGCGACCTAATCTCGACGTATGATTGCCTGACGTCAAGCTCACCTGACTGTTTACATTGTGTTGAGATGTCCTGTGTGGGCACTGCATCAAGCCCTTGCCAGATAGAGCAGCAACTCGAGCCTAGGCTGATAGAGAGGAAAAGAGAAAGAAAGAGAGAGAGGGAGAGAGAGAGAGAGAGAGAGAGAGAGAGAGAGAGAGAGAGAGAGACAGAGAAAGGTGCGCCGGCAGGATTGGATTCGAAACTGCCGGCCATGGATCCTGATTATCCTTGTTGATGATATCCGGGGCCATGCCATATGCCATGGCGTCATATTGCCCCACCTACTTTCGCCAGCAGCACCATGAGTTGACGCCGCAAGAAGCAAACCAAAATGAGGTACTGACTCCGAGTGTGTTGAAACTTGAATGTACATAGTAAATACATATACAGATGTACATACTTACTACTGGACTCTTCGTGTCTGGAACTGGCTTAGTCAAATCTCAGTCTCGGGACAAAGTGCAACCTTCCCACTTTCGTGTCTGGCTTGACCTGAACCACGCTCTGCGATTTTTGGCCGCGTGTGCGACGCTCTGTGCCCTTGCATGGACCATGTCTAGATGTTCCACACACAACGTGATTTCACTTCTTTTGTTAACCACAGGACCTAAACAAGGTTAGCATCAAGTCTTTGCAGTCATGTAACTCATCCATTAGGGACATGGCCTATATATGTACAGTACATTGCGCATATGTACGCTTGCGATGTCATGTTCCCGTGTTCTGATGCCCTTGTCTCTGAAGTCTCAAGCACCCCGCTTGAAAGCAGGGCCATTTCAAGTCTCCGCCATTGGGGACGCTACCAAATGAACCAAATGGACCAGATTGACTAGACTAGCGGGCTTTTGTTCGCCTGTCTCTGTGTAAGTACATAGGTAGGTGCATACATACTGTACATACATACATACTTACATATACAGAATGTATGCATGTATGCATGTTATTACTGAACAGAGGATGAGTTTGTTTGGTGTTCTGTCGTTCAAGTCCAGATGCCAGGCGAGAGGAGCAGGAGCAATTGGCTCGCAAACCGGAATTAGCATCCCGGTCTACGGCGCCCATGACTACCGGAATGCAAGGTCGGACACAAGCCAGCCAAAGATCGGAATGTGGACTGGCCAGCTATAAATAAATCATCAGTCTGATGTGGTCTCGGCGACGGCTCTTTGCTGTCACCATCTTGTTCCAGGCGTCCTACGCATGTGGCATGGCCAGTTTCCGAGAGCAACGATGCAGGCGTGCATGCGTAGCCAGGCTGGAGAGAAATCACGACCGCAGTGTAAGACCACAGGCCGGTCGAAGAGGTGAAATACCGAAGAGAAGATGACCAGCGGTTAAGAAGCAATGGCAGATGCCTGCAGATGCCGTTGCCTGGATGGACTTGGCGACAATATCGCGGGAGTTTTGGTGGTTTCTTGTCCCAGGCCGGCCTGTACTGTCCACATGCCCACTTAAGGCACATGCACCAGACAGAGAGCAGGAGCTAGCAGGAGCTAGCAGGAGCTAGCAGGGGAAGCAGGAGCTAGCAGCAGAGGCAGGAGCAAGGAGCAGGAGTACAAGCAGAGTCTAAGCAGGGCAGGCCGTGGACATGCAGGCACCGCCAGGCACCACCAGCCGGTGTTGCTGCGTTCAATGCCTGGTCTGGTTCACAATGTTGCTGCTTCGCAGTCGCTGCACAACATTGAAGTATGGTGGCCGGGATGACTTGGTCCACGATCAACGCCACTCCATGATCAATTCTTCGCAAGAGTCAGTCTGGTGCGCGGTGTCTAGCCTGGCCGGGCTAGGCCCCGAGCATTCTAGCATTCAACATTGACACCAGCCAGCATCCGCATTCTGTGCGTTCCCTTTGCGAATCACGATGACGCCAGACCTGCCGCGCTTCAAGCACATTTTAGTTGATGCCGCAATCGGCCACGAGACTCGACAGCGCCAGCGCCTTGTGGGCGCTCGTGCAAAAGGGAGTTGTAGCGCTGGCGCCCATTCGCTCGCCGCCCAATCCCCAAGCCCAGCGCGGGAAGCCAGGCCCACTTGATCATGGCCTAAAAACACGAATTTTCCATCGCATCAGAGGTCCACGACTTGACCTCGGCAGCTTCGGTAACCTCCTTACTTTAGGTACCTACCTAGGTACTTTACCTGGACCTACTTACCTTAGGTACTTACTTACTTAAAGTAAGTACTTACGTAGGTAGGTAGGTAGGTACCTAAAATAGTTAGGCAGGTACTTATGTGTATGTACTTTGATAAAGCCCACCATTCATTCATTCATTCATTCATTCATTCATTCATTCATCATTCACTCATGCAGACATTCAGGCTTAGAAAAAACAAAAGTTGTCCCATCACCAGTGGCCCCGTTATAATCGGCGGGACTCGGGCATAGACGGTGTGCTTTGCGGTGATGCTACTGTGCCCAACTACCTACTAATACCTAGGTAGGTATCCAGGGGCCTGGCCAAACTGCGCATCCTTCGTCTCGCGGAATAAAAATGCCCGATTCTGAACGGCCGGCCGATACCCATCTTGGTACAATCGTTAGACGTGCGTCGGCGCATACTCCACTGGGACGAGATTCTTGGTACATACCTACCCAGCTGGTAGAAGAATAAATGCATCTTGGACGGTCATTGGTATTGCCAACATCCAGGGACATGCAATACAACGTCGAAGACAGCTTCGCCGCGAGTTGGCCGTTGCTTTTGTAGCTAGCTCATTGTCGTACAGCCGCGGCCGGTCAAAACGTTACCGCCTGTGTGGACATGTTGGTCTTTTTGCTCATTTTGAGAATGGGCCGTCTCGGTGCATAATACGTATCTGCTTACATTGTACACTTGCACTAATACATGGTAGGTACCTATCTACCTAGGTACTTACTCTATCTATCATATACCTACCTAGGTAGATACTTACTTAGGTACATAGGTACAGAACATAGGTACTTACCTACCTACTTACCTACCTACGTCAGTACCTCTGTTGATCGACTGGATGAAGGCGGCGTTTGCTGGATGCCGGGCCCTCAGTGAGAAGGATGAAGCTGCGAAGCATCCGTTTTGTCTTCTGCGTGTGTCTTGCGGCTTGCCAGTCGTGCTTGTCCCCAGCCAGCAACCAGCAACCAGCAACCAGCCTCCGGCCTCCGGCCTCCAGCCATCAGCCAGCCAGCCAGCCAGCCAGCAGTCAGTCGGCCCCTTTGTGGTGACTGCGTTTATTCTCCACCTGGGTACTAAGCAGATACCAACCTATTCGGAGTAAGTAGGTGGGTAAGTAGGGTATTAGTAGGTACTTTGATGAGTTGACCAGCGAGGAACATGTCTGCATGCTTACTTACCTACCTACCTTAGGTACCTACTTCCTACCTGTACCTACCTACCTACCTACCTAAGTAGGTAAGTAGGTACCTACCCACCCCTAGTACTTGCCTACCACGATATCCACAGACTCTATTCAAGTACCTTGCAAGTTCCTCGGTACTTTTCTTTGCTTCACGTCGTCTGCCCAAGTGGCGGCCGCCCTCCCACCACCAAGTTGACCCCTTCCACCACCACCAAACCCCCTTTACCACCAAACCCCCTTTACCACCAAACCAAACCCCTTCTCCCCAGCCAGACCAGACCAGACCCGACTGGACCTCGTCCCTCCCCCCTGCCGGCCCCCTGGCCACTTGAGCACCCAAGTAGTGCCAGTGCATAGCCAGTGCATAGCCAGTGCATAGCCAGTGCATACCACCTGCACCCAGTCCACCGATGCGGCCCCCCGTCCACCAACCAACCAACCATCCGTCGCCCGCCATTTCCTTGTTCCTCCACTTTCTGCGTTCCCTATTATCTTCGTCCTCCATCCTTTCAAGCTTCGCAGGGTGTGACTTTTTGCCTTCGTCAATCACCCTCCTCTCTCCTTCATCCTGCCGCCGCCGCCGTCGCGCCGCGCTCAGTCTCACGATTTTCCTCTGTACTGGACAGGAACAAAAAGAAAAAAAAAAAAAAAAATCATTTCTGTACACCGTCACTCCCTGGATTGCCGGCGCGAAAGACCTTCGCAAAAGCACGGCCCCTTACTGACAGTCCCCCTTCGCCTTTGCGCATCCCAACTCAGAATTGCATCTGATCGGACCCCCCTCTTCGTCGTGCCATTACTCGATACTCCTTCCTTCAGACGTCCTCAGATCAATTCATCATGGCCGCATCTACAAAGGTACGAAAATCAAGTTTAGTTGCATCTTCTGCCCCTCCTTGTCCTCCGTTGCCCTTGCGGCTCGGACAACATTGCCCATGTCCATTGTCTTGCCATTTGCAATACCAAGAAAAAGTCGACAGAGCTTGCGCCAGCATGGAAATTCCGAGACTTTTGTATTAATTCGTCTTTTTTTTTTGTTTCTTGCCCATGCACTAGTCCTTGCGCGAGTACAAGCTCGTTGTTGTCGGCGGTGGCGGCGTCGGTAAATCTTGCTTGACGATTCAATTGATTCAAAGTCACTTCGTCGATGAATATGACCCTACGATTGAAGGTATGCGGCCAAGACCAAGGGCGCCTTAGACCGAGGCATTTAATTGGTCAATTGGCGTTTCCTTGGCTCCATTCGCCCGAATATGTATACGTATACATATACATATACACATATGTAGACTAATCCGATACGCTATACAGATTCTTACCGAAAGCAATGTGTTATTGATGACGAGGTTGCATTGCTTGATGTACTCGACACCGCTGGCCAGGAGGAATACAGTGCCATGCGCGAGCAGTACATGAGAACCGGAGAGGGCTTTTTATTGGTATACTCGATTACATCTCGCCAAAGCTTCGACGAAATCACCACCTTCCAACAGCAAATTTTACGGGTCAAGGACAGGGATTACTTCCCCATGGTCGTGGTTGGCAACAAGTGCGATTTGGAAGGCGAGCGGGAGGTCTCCAAACAAGGTTCGTATCCGAATGTACTCGGTGCTTGACCGCTATTGTTGAACTGCTTGGCTGACATTGTCTACTTGTCTCCTTATGACAGAGGGTGAGGCGTTGGCACGATCTTTCAACTGCAAATTCATCGAGACCTCAGCAAAGTCGCGCATCAATGTTGACAAGGCCTTTTACGATATTGTCCGAGAGATCCGAAGATATAACCGGGAGATGCAAGGTTACTCTACTGTCAGTGGTGGCGGCTCTGGTGGAAACGGCGGCCCCAAACCCATGGACTTGGATGACGGCGAGGCAGACGCCGGATGCTGTAGCAAGTGCATCATTATGTGAAAACAGTTGCCCAAGTTACCTTTCTGTTCTCTTTGAACCACAACGGACGAAGAAAACAGAAGGAAAATTGGGGGATTCTGAGAGCGCGGCGGTTGGTTTCTGCGTGAGTACATGAGGCCGTCGGGGTCTCGCAATCATCGATCAATTGCACGACCAAAGGGGCGAAGGAATAAAAAAAGAAAAACAGACAAAAATAACCAACTCGTGTGTGGGAAAGGATGGGATGTGTGCGCCGGGTTTTTTTTCCCCCCTCGTCCTCTCGAGCCACAAGCACGGTATCAAAAGGCTGTGCAGATGCTGTGGTAATTATCTGGGGTGTATGGATGGGCAATTTTTTTTTTTATTTACTGCATCGGATGAGGAGTCGGGTTCTGACTTGGGTGCATGCACACGCTATCTCCGACGGGCCTTTCGAAGGCCATTTACATTACGATGTCATTCAAGAACGACCAAAACTGCGGCCAACTCAGGTACTCGGCATTATTCTTTTTCCTCTTTTCTTGTCTCACACTCTGTCGAGATTTGGTAGCGCCACACGAAGGAGCTGTCACAGCTGCGCAAAAGGTTTTCTATTTTCGTTTCTTTGTTGGATGAAACGTCACATCTCGAGAATGCCCCAAGTACCTTTTGCGGCCGCCAACGCTTTCTTGGGCGGGTCGTGGAGGAAGAGTTCAGATGGACGCGCCATGCGACGGCGAGGGTTGCGGCATGGGGAAGAAAAAAAAAAAAAAAACAATCTCGACTGTGCCTGCATTTTGTGGAGTGGATCAAAGACTTTGGGACGAGGCTCAAGAAGAACGCTTCCCATTCAAACAAAAGTCCAACAACAGATGGGCGCTGCACACCTTGACCTGAGCCATTCTCTTTCCTCGTCTTTTCTCGGTTGACGGAGATGAGGATGGCAACGATGGTGTCAACAATCATCTTCCGACGTCAAATCGAACCGGGGACTCACGCTTGCTTGCTATCTCAGATCGCTCTTGTTTACAGCAAGGCCTGCTGCTCGTTCTCTCAATCTTTTCTTCCGCACGAGTTTTTTTTTTTTTTTTTTTTCCCTCCCAGTGTCAAATACGGGCTACTTTTTTTTTTTTATTGTTTATCTCCTTATATCCCCCCCCCAGCTGCTCTGCACGGGTTTCCTGAGCTTATTACCTTTTCTTTTTTTCCTCTTCATTTCTTGTCAATTTTTTCTCCCGTCTAGAAATCCACAACATGTACCATCCGCCCGTGGTCGTCTGTCCTGACACTGTCTGTCGAATACCAAAACAATATATTGCTGAAGTCTCTCTACCCGGTGCGGCGCCCCCTCGTCTATCTCGTGCGACTCGAGTGTCCTTGAGGCATTGTGAAGTACCCATGTTCAGGCTGGTGACATGGGATGTGCAACGTCATGGTCCGACCATGCATGGTACTTGGGCATGTGCGGTGCGCCGGCTGAATTACCCACGTGGATGGAGCGTGTCTGGATTGTGTTGTCATGAGGCATGCTGTCCTGAGTCCTGGCTCCTGCCCAGTTGGTCCATCCGGACAAAAGCGCATCAGACGAGTGTTCCTGCCTCGGCTGGTCAGGCCGACCTTTGCCGTCGGATCGGACCGGGAGAGTCTAGCAGGACAGGCAGGACAGGCAAAACAGCCGGAACAGCCAAAACAGCCAGAACAGCGAGAACAGCGAGAACAGGCAGAGGTGTGTCACGACGCTCGTTGTCCGATGGCACGTTCCCATTAGGCAAGTATCCGGTAATACCAGCGGGCAGACGGTGTCGCCTGAAGGTGCCCAACCCACCAGACCCCGGGAATATGCCCGTCTTTTTTCATGTTATCGCGGATGCAGGTGACAAGCGGCGCATGTTTTCCCCCTCGCTGCTGGTCCGTCCGGACGCCGGACGACTGTTGTCGTGGCAGACCCATTCCGTCTTGTGTCATTCGTGTCATTCATGCATACAACATTTGACGGATGGGATTGATAGAATTGGGTACGCGAGACGAGAAGAGAAGTAGGAATAGTATACAGCAAAGCCCAAAGCGGGGTTCTGTCCGCTGCCCGTACCACCACCAAGGCCAAGTGAATGAGGTTGCGTTGCCAAGAACAGACGAAGTAGCACGACTGCTGCGTCTTTCCAATCGGTGACGACCCGTCCCTTTGTCTGTCCGAGGGGGTCTCGAACCCGTGCCCTTTGCGCTTTTAAGGGGAAGATGAAAACTCGATGACGAGAACTACAACAAAAAGTACACACACACAAAAAAAAGAAAAAGAAAAAGAAAAAGAAAAAGAAAAAGAAAAAGAAAAAGAAAAAGAAAAAGAAAAAGAAAAAGAAAAAGAAAAAGAAAA
>SRPV01000704.1:0-15088 GCA_018360135.1 Claviceps sorghi | reverse complement strand
GGGGGGGGGGGTGGGTGCGTCCAGCTGTGGCGTCAGACGTCAGCGTGCGTGCGTCGAAAGGGGAGTTTCCCGCACGGCAGCTCCTGAAGGCTGCTGGCATTCTGGCTTGCGCCTCCATGCCCGACTTGGCCACGATGGTCGATGATTTTTGTACAGTCTGGTACGTGCCAGACGCGCCAGACGCGCCAGACACATCAGTGCGCCGGCAGCTGTCGGTCCCGCGCACAACATCGACTCGAGAAACTTCAACGCCCTATCGAGCTAGCGTCCAGCCGGGCTGACGCACTGATTGATTCTGGGATCCTGGGATGGGGTCCTGGATGGGGTCCTGGATGGGGTCCTGGATGGGATCCTGGATGGGGGTCCTGGCAGCCGGGCGTCCTGGGGCCAGCGGCTCCAGCAACGAGAGACGTCGGAACCAGCCGTGGGCTGTGCCCAAGAGAAATTAGGCTCGGAGGTTCGCCAAGCACGAGCAAAATGCCAGACCTGCATCCAGACGCCCTGCAACAAAGAGGCCCAGCCCAGAGGGCTGGAGCCTGGCTCGGGGCGTTGGATGGTGAAAGGTCGAAACCGAGCAGACCAGACCAGACCAGACCGGACCGGACCAGGCTGGGCATGACAGCCCCCAGCCAGTCATTGCGTCGTTGATGTCTGCCAGTGCCCGCCCAGCCGATTCGGAATAGCGGCCTGGTGGCAAGTCCACAGTGCAGCTGCGCGCTCCATCCTGCGCACGGCATGCACCAGATAGATTTCTGTAGGTGCCTACCTCCTGGGTTGGTACCTACACTTGCTTCCTATAAGTACCTACCTACTTACTTACCTACCAAGGTAGGTACCTAGGTACTTCTCCGTCGGTACCTACCTACCTAGGTAAGTACCTACCCAAGTACATGCACAGGTCCAGTGTGCTTCCAAACCGCTCCACCGAGCTACCAAGCAGTCGTTGAGCTGGCTGGCGAATGGCCTCTTGCCGGATGCTGTGCTCTGTGCTCACTGCTCACTGCTCACCTCTCACTGGGCCGATTCCTAAATGCCGAATGCTGATGGCAGCCAACAAGCCGGCATATAGAGTATGTATGGAGCGCTGGGGGGCCAAGAAAGGTTCATGCCGCATTGATGCCACCCACAGACTCAACCGACCGCGCTGTACTGTGCTGTTATGGATCATCAACCTCCCACCCCCGTCGTCGATGCAGCTACATAGCATATACTTTGAGTACCTATCTAGGTACTTTAGGTAGGTAGTAAGTAGATACTTAGGTAAGTAGGTACCTAAGTTGGTGGGTAACGTAGGTGGATACTTTGGGTAGTAGGTATTGAAGTAGGTACGTAGGTAGATACCCAAGGTAAGTTAGGTACCTAGGTACCTACCTAGGTAGGTAGTAGGTCAGTATCTACCTAAGGTAGTAGCAAGCAGATAGTAAAGCATACATGCTAGGTAGGTACATAACTACAGATGTGCGGTGCGCCGGGCCAAATAGTGGGCTCCGGAATGATTTTTGACAAGCACGACAGAGCCTTGGGTATGATTTCGCCCAGGCCCAAGTCACCACCATACAACGGACAGCCGTCATCTGCAAGTCCAACCGTTGCTACGACGCTATTTCTGCATGACCCTTATTGCCGCGCGCTCAGCCCATAGGGACAGCTTACACATGCTTAGATTGTCACGTCGTTCAACCACTTCGTTCTTGTCGCTTGCGTATGGAAAGACGATCACGGTCACGGCTGCTTCCTGGCCTCCACCTCCCGTTGTGACGTTGTGTCGCTGCGCTGCGCCGCCGTGAGCGTGAGCAAATGGGCCGTGTCCAGCTCTAGCTAGACTTTGTCTTGTGTTGGGCCACAGCAGGCATTGTTGCTCGTCGAGACATGTTGCGGGAAGGGCTGTTGCTCGTGCTGGCGAATGACCAGAAAACGGTGGGCGCATTCGTTGAGATGCCGTGAGAAGAGCTTGTTGCACGTACCTCTAAGAAGTAGGTACTTGCCTACTTACTTGGGGTAGGTAAGTACCTACCTACTTCCATGCATACTTACACAAGTACGCATGTACATCAAGAGGCCCCTCGTCTCTCGGAATCCTTGGGCCGTGAAATAATATGCTTGTGCTGTCCACCCGCCTTTGCAGCCGGCAGAGTGAAAAACATGGCTCCGGAGCGGCAACTCAGCTCATGTCGAGACTGGCCAGGCCACACTGGCGTGAAGAAGTCCCCGTGCCGTCGGCTGTGACCTCTGCGTCAGGGAGGGGGTGGCTGGTTGCACATGCGACACGAGACATGCAAATACGCCGTGGAGTTCCGTGTAATCAAGCATCCAGGCTACTGGAGTGATGCTAGGGCGAATGAGGAAGAAGGGCAGGCGTTGGATTGATTGAGGCGTCTTTTATTCCACACCCTCCAAGCGTTTCCCGCGCGCGGCGCCAGTGCCAAGCCATGCGCGTGTCACGATGCTGGCAACAGCGCGAGCGACTTTCTCCAATTCCTTAACGCTTCCCAAACCAGTGAGCCAGTGTCTCGGCACCTACGGCCGCCTTTGCCCAAAGGGATGCGTGTCTTCGAATGGAGAAACTCTCTAGCCGGGACACTTGACACTTGACACTGACACCGACACGTTCGGGCCCCGGCGACGGCGAAGTGCGCACATGCGTGTGCCCGTTGCCCAACCATACAGAATAACGGACCCCTCCTCCAATCCCCGTCGGTTGTTGCCATCATGGAGGACGGACATAATGTACATATGTTTGTGATATAAGACAAGCACATCTCGTAAAATGGATTTCAGACCTGGCAGGAATGCCCAAGTTGTCAGAAAAAGTGGTAGGTCGCGTGGTCTTTCTCAACTCCGTCCCAATCGACCCGTGTTTTTTTTTTTTTTTTTAGAGTGACGTTGAAGCAGAAGGGGCGATTCTTGAATGTCGCCGAAGTAACTTGAAGCCTTGGTCACATTGCTTCTCCGGCCAATCCCTCAAATGAGTCGCATGAGGCAAAATCAGCTGAAATTTTTTTGGCACGAGGATCAGTGGTGAAAATGAGACAGGTGCATTCTGTCTTGCCTTTTGAATACTGATGCTTGTGGTGCTACTGGGAGTGATGTTGTAATTTACGTGGTTGATGCACAAGCCGGCCGCAGCTCCAAGTGTTGACAGGAACTTGCACTGCAAATGTTTAGTGCACCTAGCCCTGAAGGAACCGACGATCAAGGCTAGGACAGCTGTCAGTCTTGGTCGCGTTGACATTTGGTCCGAGATCCCGCCAGCAGGGTCGGGGGGTTCTATCGGTGGGACTTTGAAGATGCGACTGGCTCAGATGGGATCACGAGGATGAGCCTTCGATCTCCTGGCGAGATTGAGACTGACGATGGATGGCTGACTGGCACAAGTGGGGGACGCTTGTCAGTGGCAACGCGGGACAATTGCTGTACAGTATGTAATAATGTATGCTTACGACCCTGTGGTCACTGCCGTTGTCAAGGTTGAGCATCGGATTAAATTGGCACCCACATGCCGTTCATGCCGCCGCGCTGCGATGCTTCCAGCCATCGTGGACATCTGTCACAACGGATAAGTGGAGGGTTGAAATCAATGAGGACATGTGACAAACGCGACAAGATCGCGGCCCGGCCCAGGGAGGAGAAGGCAACAGAGAGGAAACGCACACGAGCATAGGTAGGCATCTGCATTGTCATGGGAATGAAAAATGACTGCATCCAAACAGGGACGAGCAACATGGAAAATGCGAGGTACCAAGATCGAAATCGACAAGCGCAAGTCAAGCCTGGCTCGACTCGGGGCAGGTGCGAACATTGAGTGCACAGACTTTTGAAACAAGGCACTGGGGCTAGGGAAGTTGCGACGGTTCACTTGTTCAGGTACGGAAGGTGCGGCCTGTAGCTTCAAAGTTTACGAACCTCGAAAACGTCTCGGCTGCTGGAGATTGCACCGACGGAGCCATTCAGACCAGCCTGCTCCCATCAATCCACGCGCAGATGGCTTGGCTTCCACGTCTCACCCTGCAATTACGCAGCGCTGATTTCGAACGATCAGAGGTACAGCATCGTCGCACGTTTACGAACTCGAAACTGACAAAAGTCGTCAGCGTGTCGGGTGTTGTGTCGCCCGGCTTTCAGATATCGATAGTTCCATGGCCGGTGCCGGTGGTGAATCGTCGTCAGAAATGTCCCCAATTTTCAACGCCCACAGCTTGGGATTTACGAGGGGGGATTGTGGGGTTCAGGAATTCAGGTAGGCCGATGTCTCTCGGGGTGGCAGAGCAGGTCTTGGACGCTCCCAAGCTGTCAGTGTCGCTGCCAATCCGGTGGCGCCTATCCCGCTGGGCGCATGACCACTGACCACGCGGAAGCCACTGGACCGCGTGTTGTTGAAGAAAAAGCACATACATGATACATATGTACCTAGGTACTTACATATGTACGTGGACACAGTCCCAGACAAACGAGAATACGGACTTTCCCGCCTGCATGATTCGATCAGTAATATCTGTGTGCCAGATCTGGTGGAACAACAAATCTAGGAGGGGACGGTTTGCCGTGGTCGAGCGGCGAGCCACTGTGGCAGAGGCATGTGCTGTCAGGCAGATTTTGGCTTGCCTGACCATCGAAAACTCCGGCTCCTGGGCGAAGTTTCTTTTCGCAGCAGCCTGCCCAGTGCCGACCCCGGTGGACTGACAGGGGCGCCTTATATTGACCGCATGCAAGACAAATGGGCCCAAGTGGTGCGGCTGCAACTGTCGCCATCGTGCGCATTTACAATTTCAACGTGTCAATACTGTACCTACGTGGCAGTCGACAGTGCAATTTGGTCGATAATTTCTTAGCGTCCCCCCCCCCCCCTTTTTAATATTGCTGGTCGAGAGTCAACATTGTATCGCCATGGACGACAGACGAAAAGGAATGGGACATGACAGATGTTGTACATGAATGGCGGAAAGCATGCGGGTCGTTTATATTTCGTGATGAGCTTTTGTGAGTTTTTTCCTCTACCAGCCAGGTATACGAAATTCAAGTAGCCGTCTTATTAATATAGCTCGAGAGCAGCACCGTTGCTGGCAACTCGTTTGTATCACGTTCTAGAATTTCCGACATGTTTTATGCCCATGACAGTTGTCTGGAATTTGGAGCAGTGTCTTGACTGCCACAGGCGGTCAATTGTTGGTTATTGCACTCTATCTTGTCCATCAAATCGCGTGCTTCCACAGCCTGGAACTGGACCAAACCATCGGTCCGCATAAAAAGTTAATAGACATGGTTCAACAACATGGCCAGCACGTGGCTAGGATCAGTCAAGATACGGAATGGTTAGAAGTCCATACCAACAAAGACTCCGCGTTGGCAGCCGTCAGTACCAGGACCTTCTCGATTCCAATCTCCGATCCGATCCGGCGACGGCCAATTTCGAAGGACGGATAGGGTCGGGTCAGATTGGGCGCCCGCACGACACTGTCCCTGTTTCTCGTGTCAAATGGTTCAACTGGACGGGTCAAAAGTGGCGATTAGCGTGCTTGCTTGCAGCCCCATGTCGACGCCCGTTAAGCCGTGTCTCACAGCTTGAGGCGTTTGGCTGCCATCAGTATGACAATGGGCGTTTATTACGCGTCACAGTCACACTAGTCGCAGGTGCCTCGGTGCCTCTCGACCACAGATGGAATCCCACATGTGGTTTGGCATCATCTCACCGCTGGTTACTAGGTGCCTGACGGCGGTCAATCTGTCCCCTAGGCACCGGTTCTAGCAGCTGTATTCATCGTAATCGACACAGCACACGTCAACGCGTTGAATTCGGTTGATGACCTAGCCCCATGCACTAATCATGTGCAGACAAAACAAATACTGGGCGATCCGAAGTCGACAAGGCCACAAGCGGAGCATACAGGGTACGCCGATGAATAGATGGGCTGATGATCAGGGACAGGCAGGATCTACGAGACCTTGGGTTGAGCCGATGTGTTCACCTCTCGATATGAAGCAAGTATGTACATGTATATGTACAGATTTTAAGTAAGTAAGTAAAGTAAGTAGGTACGTGGCATTGTCTCGTCTTTTCCTTCCGCCCCGTTTCCCCACCACCCCTTTTCCTTTCAACCCGCCATCAAGCGGTGCGCGTCTTTTTCTGCCTCTTTTGTCTGGCGCGCTGCGGCTTTATTTGCAAAGCAGGTGTGAATACTCGCCCACGGTTTCGACTAGCTACGACCGCAATAGGGAGAACCTGCGCTGTCACAGATCCGAAAAGTTTCCACGACGCAGCGAGCCCCACCATCCATGTCTGGTTAACAGACAATGGAGGAGCTCGCAAGGTCGACTGAAGCTCGCAAGAGAAGTTGTCCAGGACTCAACAGCGGGGTTTTTGACCGTTTGGCGAATCCGGAGTCTAGAGGGTCTAATTACTTGGCCTTGACCCTACCGGCGATGCGATCGCTGGCGCCGTTAGCTGCCGGCATGCCGTTCTTCAAAGTTTTCGCTTCTCGTGAGACAAGTGTGTTACATATGTATATGACGTATAAAAACCGGTCCAGGGTGGCGTCCAGTCCTCGGCAATTAGCGCTCGAGATCTGCTCGCGGGAGTGTCTCTTCGCCAAGTTCGTTTTAAAAAGAGTCTAGGCATCAGCCCGTTGCAAATCCTTGCAGCTCGACCAAGTACATCTCCGTAAAAGCATGTACAAGGACACCATGCAGATACCGGGGTAATACAAAGGTGAGAAGAATGACATTACCTACACACCGTCTCTGTTCATGCGTTGACAAACATTGGCTCGGGAGGCTTCATCGAGGCCAAAAATCAGGCTCCGGAACAAGCCAGTTGAAACATGTCCGTCTTCAACATCTTTGTCTGCCACGGCGGAGCAGCAACGATCAGAGAGGAAGAAGAAGAAGAAGAAGAAGAAGAAATCAAACACCAGTGAATGGTCTGGGAAACAAGATTAAAATAAAATAAAAACCGCAGCAAGCCTGGGTATGTTGACCAATCCTGCTCGAGAGAGGCGGCATTGAAGTTCTGACTCGTGAATCATCGAAGTAGCAGGGTGAGACAGTCTGGCTCCTTCGTGCCGCTTAACACACCAATGCATTTCCGTTGCTCCAGGGAAGAATGACTTGTTTACTGAAAGTGCGCAGCCCGGCTTGCGCCCAAAACAGACGTCGAACTACGATGTAGGTACAGCTTACAAAACCCCTTCCCTCTTCCCCTGCCACGGGCTTCCCGATCGGAATTCACATTCCGAGCGCAAACGATCCTTGTGGGCCAACTAAGAAAAAAAAAAAAAAAAAAAAAAAAAAAAAAAAAAGACTCCCCTGTGCTGCCGAGAGCTCATTGATTTCGGATGGAATGCCGTCGTCGATCACTAATACACAGATCCCCGGCAAACAGGGACCTGTACCAATAATGAGACAACGATGGAGCCAAGCACCGTCCCTCCCCACCCTCGTCCTTCAATAGTGTCCGCCGTCATTCTCCAGCCCGCTTACTAGGAGATAAACAAAGCAGCAGGGGTGGCAAGGGGCCTAGTCATTTAAGATGGAGCTTGGAAGAAAAGGACCTAGTTCAACCAAAGAACCTTGGTGAAACTTGTTATACGAGACAAGGAGGGTTTCCCGAACAGGACCGGATGCCAAAAAAAAAAACAGAAAACACACATGACCTAGGCCCTATTTTCTGTCGATTCTCTTCCGCCCTCTCTCTTGACTTTACCAAAACCGGAAAGGTCAAGTGGCTTCTCTCTCTCTCGGTCTGGAGTCTGGTCGAGCAGGCAATATGTTTTTATAGCCATCGTTTCGCGACAGCGGGTGCAGACATGAAACGGTCGAGACAAATCAGACCCTGGCGTTTATCTTCTTTCCTTCTCCCGTCTCTTGTTTTTTTTTTTTTGAAACGAAGACCGTCATCTCTGCGATGCCTTCTCGCCTTATTTTTATCCAACCCCCATATATACTTGCCGCATTGAATGTATTACAAGAGGCTCACAACACCACGAGAGGAATACTGGAAAAGAAGGTGTACAAGCTAGGAAACTTGGCGAGCTTGACGGGATGGGTGAAGGAAGGAAAAAGAGCCAAGAACAAGGAAAGAAAAGTCAAATATCTTCTTTTTCTTGGTAAATTGGGCATTGTTCCGTGACACCATGCCCGCGGACACGAGCTCACGTGTATCAGGGGCACAAAAAGAACCTTGTACGGCGATGCCCGTTTCTCTGGTGTCTCTTTTTTTTTTCCTCTTGTGCCATGCGGTTTTGTGTGGCACGAGGGAAGAGGATACTGCCAAGCATGAAGGAGTCGTTGAAAAAGGGGGGGGGGGCGTTTTTCTTTTCTTTTCTTTTCTTTTCTTTTCTTTTAGTGTCCGGCAGATACGGGTTATGCAGGTAGACAATTTTTCCTTGCTTCCTTCTGGTTTCTCCAACGGGAGGACGTTTTCTCGTCAAAGGCAGCCGGGTCTTGTTTTGACAGCGACGGTGGCGGATGACGGCGTGGATCCGTCAAAAGGATGCCGTGAACTTGATTTTCTTTTTTTCCACAAGCCCTTTTCAAAAATACAAAACCAACTCAACAAACTTGCTTCTTTTTTTCGGCCCGGCAGTAACGTTTAGTTATCATGCCACCCACAACTGACGGTCTACCACGATCCAAGATGAGTCGATACCACGGCAGACCATAGCTCGATCCACCCACATCGTATCTGCATGCCGTCCAGGCCCCGGGCATCGACACCCGCAACGCACTACCAGGATCCAAACGACGTGTCGGGACGCTGCTCCGTTCTATATATAGATTGAGACGAACGAGACACCCCGTCCACCGCCTTTATTCTCCACGGCACCGCGCCGTGTGCTGGGCCCGACCCGGCGGTGTCGAGGCCTTTTGGTACGACTGTGGTTGTTTTGGGAATGGTTTTCGGTCTTGATCGGTTGCGTTTGCGGGGGCTTTGGGGGGTGGCTGTGAAGAAAGTGGATGGGGGGATGGAGTGAGAGTAGGACAAAGATATAAATGTGAGTTTGACTAACTGAATGAATGAATGGATGAATAAATGAATCAAGGAATGAATACATGGATATATAAATGAATAAACAAATAAGTAACTAAGTAATTAAATAAATACATACATACATACATACATACATACATACATACATACATACATACATACATACATACACTAGGCACATACATATATACATGAATAAATACATGAATAAATACATAATAAATACATAATAAATAAACAAATAAATACATATATAAATAGAAAACAAAACAAAGCAAAAAAGCGTGCTACTCGGGCCGTGCAACGTTCATGCTTCGCCCACAACCCACACCACCTGCAGGCCACGTTCCCATCTCACCGGAAACGAGCAGCGCAGGGCCCGCCACTGCTGACAGCATCCTCGGATCGGCTCGAAAAACAAGCCCCGTGATTGCCGCAGACAGACGCGCGACAGGAACAGAGGGCCCACGGGGCCGTGTGTAAACTGGGCAGGCTCGGAAGACGGCGTGGATGAGACGGGAGCATTTTGCCCTGTTGGGATGGGTCTGCTCGAAGCTACTTGCGCATTGGGGCCGTCGGGACAAGCGCCGATGAGTTATCCGAGTGGTACTGGACTGGACTGGACTGGACTGATAATGGCAATAAAATGTCGTCTCATTTGATTTTAGGGTTGCTGCGTATATGTAGGATTCTTGTTTCTTAATCTACCCCTCTTTTCTTTTTCTCCTCTCTCTCTTTTTTTTTTTTTTTTTTTTTTTTTTTTTTTTTTTTTTTTTTTTTTTTTTTTTTTTTTTTTTTTTTTTTATGCTTTTTGTTTTCTTTGTTTTCTTTCCTCCTTCTTCTATTAAAAAGATCAGGGAAGGGGGGATAGAAAAAAGAACGAAAAAAAGAAAACTCCCTCTTGAACCACATATATATCCAAGCCGTAAGGATGGCCAGCCTCCCTGTGTCTAAAACAGATGGGCAAGGAGAAAATTTCAACCCATAATATAAACAATTCTAGAAAAGAAGAAAAAAGAAACTTCATCGACCAAGCATCCTCGTAAACTGTCTTCGTCATCCGTCACCTTGGACACTCACACCACGCCCTTTCTCATGTGTGACGTTGCTGCTGCACTTCATCATTGTTCGATCCAAAGAGTCGTCGAAAGAGTCGGCTACTGGTCTTGCTTATCTCTACGTACTCGTCCTCAACATCCTGCTCCTCCAATGTCTTGCCCAGCTGACCGTCCGACATATCCTCACAGGCCAAGTCAATGTGCTCGGGGTTGTGTGAAACCGTGGAGAACTGGGTCGAGCCTCGCATCTTTTCCAGGCCACGATTCAGGTATCCCACCATTTCGGCCTTGCTGTCGAAATTATCGTGACCCTGACTGCTCCTCTGGATATCCATTGCTTTTCTGAACAATGGTCCACAACGAGTTCTGAATTCGGCCTCCAGATCCTCCTCGTACTTCTCAAGGGCCTCTTGGCGCTCTTGCGTCCGTGTAGAAGATGCCGACAGGAGCCGTGCTGCCTCATCTTCTCCCACGACACTGTCGAGCCATGAGGCGTACTGGTCTTCTATCGGGGTCCGCTCTGACTCTCTTGTCAATAGCGTCGCCTGGCTGCTGATCCAATCCTTGGCAAGAGGCGTCATCTTCGCCGACACAACATACTGATCAAAGGACTGGCTGAATTCCCTGTAGTGACCGCGCAGAACAAAACAGTGGCCTGTCCATCCCTGGGCACGTAGCTTCTCTGCCATGAGCCCTGCGGCTGGGCACTCCCACGAAGATCCGAGACCACGTCCGTAAAACACAAGACACTTGGCCGTCTTCCACTGAGACAGTTGCTTTCGGCCCTGTTCATCCGGAATGGCGCGCTCAATCAGGTCGAGCGGCGCCGCCGCAAGAAAACTCGTGGGGGCTCGCAGGTTGATGGCCCCGTACACGTGCGAGCGCTCGTACGAGGAAGCAGATCTGACGTCAAAGAGGAGGGAGAGTCCAGGCAGGGGAATGTCGAGAAGACGCTTCAACTCTGCTGGCAGAATCGTCCGGGCCTCGTGACTGCTGGCCTCGGGCACAGCGTCTTTCAGCTTCATGGTAGCCAATCTGCTGGATACCAAGTCCCTCTCCCTGCGGTGTTGGAACCACACTTTCAGATGCCAAAGTTCTACGCCCAGATTGGATGCGATATAGGTGCTGTGGGCGTCATTGGGCGTCGAGACTTCCTGATAGTACTGCTCGAGGCGTCGCTCGACGTGCGCCGAAAAGGTTTTAGGTTCGGGGCCATTTCCTTCAGGGGCGGTGTGCCTCATGGCTTGTTGCTGGTTCAAGGTCATCTCTCTAGACTCCAGTGCGCTGCTTCCCGAAACAGGTGGCGCGGTCTGTCGTCGAAAGGCGTTGAGAGGCGCGGTAGGAGCAACTGATTGCTCCGGCGACTCAAAACTTTTTGCTGAAGACGCAGACCGTGATGCGCGTCGTCCCAGATTGTTGGCAGGTTGGTTGGAGAGTGCGTTTCGCGATGTTGAAGAACAAGTGGTATCGGGCCTCGAAGTGATTTGGTAGGAGGGCTGCTGCTGCTGCTGCTGCTGCTGCTGCTCGATCGGCAGGTTTTCTGTTGCCACAAACGATGTGCCAGACACTTCAGTTGCGACAGCTGGATTGTCATGGCTGTCGGTTTCCCACGGTTGCTGGTGCGATGAAGCGGGAACAACGATACTTGGCGGCATGGACCTTCTTTGCGGCACCAGATTGTTTGAGCGGATAAATGCAACAAAGGAAATGGCAGGGTCGTCTGGGAGGAAATCCCAGATCGTTACTGGCAAAGAAAGGAGCATCAATGTCGAATGGCTCCGGAACACACCTTGGACTTTGACATATCTGGCCATGGAGGGAAAGACACTGAGCCACTGCTCCCATGCGTTGATGTCCAACTGTTGATCATCCTCCAATGCAAGCGAGATCATGACGTGGGGAGTGTCCTCATTCGGCTCGTTGGAAGCCAAACCGCCAAGGATGGCATCATCACCAGAGTCGGCGGCTCGTCCTTTTGATAGTGGTGGCGTTATATCCTGGGGGCGTGCTGGTCCGGCGATGGGTCCGGCGATGGGTCCGGCGACTTCATCGAACGGAAGGACGCGCGATAACTCGATACTAGGAGCCTTGTGATTGGCCGTCATCATGAAATGGACGGGAGTAGACCTGGCCTCGAAGTGGTTGCCATCGATGGTGACGGGACGAGGGTGTTTTAAGCGCGCCAACAGTTCGGCATGAAGCATGGCGGCAGAAAAGGTGCGCATGCGCCATTCTTGCAGAACCCCGATCAGTGCCTCGGTGAAGGAGTACCGTCCAGGGTTGGGGGCAATGGCATCCCAACTGGATGCTGATATCGTTTCGGTGATGCTGTCGCCGTGGGGGAACGTGGCGCTGGCAGCTCCTGCACAGCAATCCAGTAGAATGAGGACGTCTGATTTAGAGCGCTCGAGCAGGGTTTGAATGGCAGACCATCTAGATTTCATTCATCAGGGTGGTGGTCAGGCTGATGAACCATGGCATCACGTAGGCCCGGCACGACTGATACTTACTGCAACCAAGGAGAGGACTGATCGCGAGTCCTGAGACGTGCAGGTCAGCCTGGGACGAGAGCCCGGTTACAGATGCTTTTTATGGTGACAGATGCGTCGGGCTAATACTCACGCGTACCACGTGCTCTGTCTCGATTCATCTATTCTGGCATGCCCTCCGTAGTAGATGAGGAGGAGTGTGTCTTGTGATTCGTGTGCTTTGATGACTTGGCCGACACGCATCATCAGCTCCAAATGGGAGTTTTCTGAGGGGATGGCAAAGACGTCGGTCCCGAAAGCAAAGTCTTGGCGCAGGCACTTTTCCAGGTCCTCCAACTCGGGCAGTACAAAGAGATCATCTGAGCTCCAGTGCAACAGAAGCGCCTGAACCTTTTTGTACCTCTGGGATGTACGGCCTCTGTTTGGAAAGGCCCGCGTCGCGGACTGGAAAGGCACAGTTTCAGCTCGCTGGTGACCGGAAAGAAGCGTCTGGGGTTGAGAATAGGAAGATGAAGATGATGTACTTACGTCTTCCAGCCGCTGGGCAAAAGCTCCGATATGTTTTACATGAAAGCTTGTACGGCTGATGTCGTGTGTTGCTGATATCGGAAAGCCATCCGCAACCCCCTTTGTTCCCTGAAGAAAATGTCAGCATGAATGCTCATAAATCCGGAAACTCTCTTCTATGTCAGCTCCAATGGCTCGTCACACAGGACATACAGGTATATCGGCGTGCGATGCGCCGTTCGCGTCCGCCGGTCCCCTGGATCGAAGGACATAGTATGGCTGTTGTTCTCCCATGCTGCAGAAGGACGATGCACGTCTCCGCAATTCGATCCAACAGGTAGCAATGAGTCTCTCTGGAATCTGTATCTGCGAAAAGTGACAATCTGATGCAAGTTATGAGATTGTCCGGCTCAGATGGGATTTCAAGACAGACAACTCTTCCGGTATTGGCACGCGCCGCTCGTCATTGTTGTGGTGTTTCCTCGGGCCAAGAGGTAAGCACAGACTGCGCGGTAAGGACAAGTATTGTCGACTGGGTGAGATGAGGTGAAATAAAAGAAAGAGGAGAAGGGCACAAGAAGAACGGAAAGAAAAGAAAGAAAAGAAAGAAAAGAAAGAAAAGAAAGAAAAGAAAGAAAAGAAAAGAAAAGAAAAGAAAAGAAAAGAAAAGAAAAGAAAAGAAAAGGAAGCGCAGATGCTGGCAAAAGGATGACGATAGAGTGCCTTTGCTGCATGAAATAAGTCGTTGTTCCATGGCAATGGAGTTTCGTATTCGGTCCCGAAAGCGGTTAGACTCTACAGCGGCTGCACCTGCCACCCGCTCAAGCGTCAAGCCTCCAGCTCCCAAGGGGGCCGGGGGCCGTCAGCCCCGGTTGCCAGCAGCACGTTTCAGCCGCGAGTGGGTGTCACAAGTGGGCAGCAGATAGGCTGTAGCAGGTACCGAGCCGGCAGGCAGGCGTGACGGGGACACGCGAGTCTTGGCTACTCCTCCAATTACTTTCTGCCCAGTACACCTACCTCCTAAAGTACTACCTACCTACCTTAAGTACTTACAGTACCTACTTAGGTAGGTACCTACCTACCTGCATAAGTACCTTGAGGTACCCCCTGTCTATCGCACCGTCACCAAGGTACCCCAATCCGACACCGACGCACAAGAACAGGCAAGTCACGAGACTTTATCCATCTCGGCGTGGTCACGGTGGTATCAGTGGTGTCACCTGTTCCGCTCGCATATCACGGCTGGGCACATCAGTCATCGCAGCATTTCTGTTTCCAAGGCCGACCCTGTTCCGTCGCGGGGGCAAGCCACCGTGCCTGGCCGGGACAAGGTTGTATTGGGACTCGTCTGGCCGGGCCAAGCGGGCCAAAGGCCAAACGGACTCGCTCTCCTGACTTTATTCGATTGACTTCTTGGCATGTTGGATCGCAGCATCGCCAAGTCTCAAACTGCAACACGTTCCCGCGCAGCACAGTGACCTCACGGCAGCTTCACGACAGCTTCACGGCAGCTTCACGGCAGCTTTTACGGCAGCTTCACGGCAGCATCGCAGCATGCGAGAACGAATCACCTTTGTCCACCCGCCGGGCGCTGACATTGATCCCACATCGTTACAAATCAGCCAATATGAACTACGTGGGCCTTTGGTAACCGCGGCACGGGAGGACAGATTGACCATCACCCTCGATGAATTGCCGGCGGATCTGGCCAAGCTGCTTCCTCGTTTTCGAGAGCTGAGCCTGAGGTGGGCGAGTCCGGTGGCCTACGATCCAATAGATCCCTTTGTATCGAGGACATCGCCAGGGCTGCACGTCTCATACACTCTTGCCAACACCAACGATAAGGAAGCCGAGTGAGTCTGGATTTTGCGATGCCCAACCTCCTGTCATGGGCCAAGCCCTCGAGACGGACATGAATGCAAAGACTGAGAACTGCATGACCAGGCTCAAACTAGGCAATGTTTTGCTCGCCTTTGGACCAAAAGACTATGCACCAAATGAGGTACGCCAAAAAAAAAAAAAAAAAAAAAAAAAAAAAAAAAAAAAAAAAA
>SRPV01000703.1:0-15089 GCA_018360135.1 Claviceps sorghi | reverse complement strand
GAGAGAGAGAGAGAGAGAGAGAGAGAGAGAGAGAGAGAGAGAGAGAGAGAGAGAGAGAGAGAGAGAGAGAGAGAGAGAGAGAGAGAGAGCGGGCCGAGACGAACTCCGACGTAATCTTCGAGCTCAACTCGCCGCGACGAGTCGAGATCAACCTCCTTGAGAGCTTGTCGCACGACGTCGTAGGGCTGATTCTCGCTCTGCTGGGTGGCCTTGATGGCGGTAGCTTCGTCTAGGTAGCCCTTGTCGTCGACATCGAGTCGCTGGAAGGCATCCGACAGCGAGAAGATTTCATTCTGCGGAAACTGAGGAAATTTCCTGCAAAGACGGATGAGTAAGCGTGAGCGACGCGCATGGAGAGCGGCCATGCAGGCGGCAGGCGGGCAGACGGAGCATTGAGGACGGCAAGGCACCTTTGCAACTTGAGGACATTCATGGCGGGGCTGAGGGGTTGCGATGGTCAAGCCAGGAATTTGTGTGCGCGGGGATGGAGAGAGCGAGAACGAGGACGAGAATCGGGGGTTCCGGGGCTTCGGACGGCGACGAGGGCCAGGCCGGGAGTCTAGGGAACGACGCGGTGCGATATGTGGTGCGGTATGCGGCGCGGATTGCGGATTGTGGGATGATGAGGGAAGCGAGATGGCAGGCCGAGCATGATTCTTGTTGGTGTGGTGATGGCGGCGATGACGAAGCAGGCGAAGATGGACATTAGGCGGCTGCGTCGGCCGGTCAGGCAGGATGGGCCGGCCCCACCTGTGAATGTCGGGTTCCATCAAGATCATTGATGTATCGATTGTACTGTATATGTATATGTACAGTCTGGTCAGTGGTGCGTGTCTGTTCTGGTTCCCTTCAATGTTCATGTTTGGGGCGCCTGCGGGCGGCAGCACAGCCCGGCTGGGCCTGGAGCTCAGTGCTTGGTGCTGCCTGGGCGTCGCAGACAGTCGCCGTACCCCGCCGTACCCCCGCCGTACCCCGCCGTACCCCCGCCGTACACCACTGTCCCAATTGGTCAGGTCCGTAAACCAGCAACCAGACTTGTGCATGCCGCCTGTGCAAGCAGGCGAGGGCAACCATGGACAAGACATGTCGTGAGACTGTCGTTTCAACGTGGGTACAGGCTTCTTTACCCTTTGCATCCCTTTCAGACTGTCCTTGCTCCAACCGCGAAACTAAATGCAGATTGCCGTCTGGTTGCAGGCACCGACTTCAGCCGACCTCAAGGATGCCCATCACGGTCGCAACTATCCATGCTCGGGACATCGACGATAGACGGGCGGCCGTCGCGTTAGCATCGCCTGTTGGTCTCGCATCGGAAGTCGCCAAGACCCTTTGAGGCATAGCACTTCTGCATTCGACTCAGATCCAACCCTTTCCTCGTCTCCGAATGTCTCGGCCTTCCGTGCCCTGCCAGGTTTAACGCAAGCTTGTCGATAGCGGCCGGGCCAGAAGCCGGACGGAGCCGTTCTGGCGCGCGCCATCCTCTTCATAAAGTAGGTACCTACCTACTTCTGAACATAAAGTACTTGAATCTACGTACCTAGGTACTTACATACTTACTTACAAAGTACATAACTACCTAGGTACTTACCTAAAGCAAGTACTTAATTAGAGAGGCAAGTACTTAGGTAAAGTAGGTACTTACACACAAACCATCAACCCACGCGGCGCAGACGTCCCGAGTCCCGAGTCCGAGTCCCGACAGCTTCGCGTCGCGCCTCTTCTGGTGGAGCCAGGCGTGCCCAGCCTTTCAGTTTTCCATTTGATCAGACACCGAGTAGCTTGGTCCTGTCCCTTGTTGCCCCCGCCCAGTCCCGCCGACTGCATCGGCGTTGAAAATAAACATCGAACCAGACCGAAAAAGGTGTTTTTTTTTTTCTTTTCTCGGCTCACATCGTTTCCAACCGAGGCCAGCCCCAGACGTGGCGCGGACAGGTACAAGCAAACCAAATTCCGCCCTCGACGGCCCGGATTGGCCCCCGTCATGTCGCTCTGCAAGGCCTGCGAGGAGCCTCTCGTCATCCGCCTAGATGACGATGCCGACGGTGACGCCCCTGTAGAAGCAGACACGGTCCCCGATGACTTAGAGCTCCGCTGTGGTTGCCATTTCCACTGGTGAGTCATCCCAGCCGAATCAATCTGCCCGTGTCTACAAAGATGACGGCAAAGCACCATCAACACTTACTTATTTTGCAAATAGGGAATGCCTGATGGAAGAAGCCTCGTCAGTCGCCACGTCTCTCAGATGCCCCAGCTGTGACGGCTACTTGCCTACCGACGTGGCTGAGGCATCTTCTACGAATCAAAATCGCCAGAGTTCTGGCAGGCCTTCTATTCTTGCTCAGTATAGCAACGAGGGTGGCATTCAACAAGATTTGGACATCATGGACTCTTTGACCGAGGAGGCCTACATTCAGAATCATCCTGAAACCCGCCCGGCAAGGGCTTTTCTCGTCATGTGCTCCAAAGGTGATATTGCCGGCGCAATCGACCTGCTGCAAGACGTGAGTGGCGAGGGTCATGATCTTGGGAGCATCGTCCGCTACCAAGACCCGCTGGATGATATGAGGAGTGGGCTTCACTTGTCGGTAGATTCTCAGCAGGTGGCCATGGTCTTGACCTTGTTGTGGCTGTCGTCCACCATGCCTACGGAGTCATTCCCGGATCTGTTTCTTCGGTCCGTTGAGGGAAAAGGCCTTGGACGTCTGTCCGTCCAGCCGGGAGAAGATGTTCGCAGTTTGAGGGATTGCCAAGGCCGGACAGCAGAAGCAATGGCAAGGCAGAACCCTGGACCGTTGGAAGCCTTGTTGGAAGCCGGCACGCTACGTCCTTGAGGTGGCGATTTTACTGTGTCGAACGGATATCTGGTGGGAATACAGCGATGAGTGCATGGATGTTTTATGTCTGGTAGTGGCTACTTAGCTACTTGTTTATATACCTGACGAAGGTAGACGGCTGGATAAAGTAGCCACAGGAAGACGGCGTTGCACGTGCATGTGAGTTGTGAGCTGTGAGTCGTGGTACGTGCGCACGAGTTGCGCGCACTGTGCGGTACCGCTTGCGCAAGAGCTGTGAATGACGTCGTCGCCACGTGCACCAGATGAGTGGCAGTCCGACGCATCGAATCCGAGTCGAGGCCCTCCTGCATGTACTCGAATGCATGTCACATGTACTTGCGTACTACTAGGAGGTATGCACCACCCATGAATGTGCGCGTCGTACCTCGCACCGCGTACCGGCGCGCTCGACAAATACTTCTGCCAGAGCCTCGCCCTTGGACCACTTGTCTACTCGGAGTCCTCGGATCACACACGACACACCAGGCCTAGACATCCTACCCGCCGTTTCCTGAGTTTCCCGAGCTACGAAAAGCGAGCTGCAAAAAAGTCACCACGCTGGCATTGCGAGCTGGAACCGCCTTCTCCCCGACCGCCATCTGCCACCATCCGTCACCTTCAACCGTTCTGCTCGCCGCAAAGTCACTTGAGCAAGCCGTCGCATGGCTGTCTTCGAGAGCCTCGTCACCCAAGATGCCTCCCGCACCGGGGGACAAGAAGCCCGAGAAATCGTACCTGAGCTCCGCCGTTGATTCCCTCAATCCATGGTCCACCAGTCGGACCGCGACTCCGGCTTCGACTGCCAACAATACGCAGGGGGCTGCCGGAGCTGCTGCAGGCTTGAACCCGACCGCCGGGCCGGACAAGTCACCAGCTTCGGGCGATCACAGCATCACCCCGCTCTACGGCCAGAGTTTTCGGACCTATCCCCGGGATTGCCCTCCGCTCAATGTACATTGGTTTCATGCGGTTGATGTGTGTTCATGGCCATGGCCAGGACCCTCTCTGCCCGCTGACTTGGCTACCCAGCTGACTCTTGTTAGGTACCAAAGAGGAAGCCGACGCTGATCAAGGGACCGAACAAAGAAGACAAGGTCGCCAAGGCAATTGCGAGGCCAAAGAAGTTTGCAGACTTTTCCAAATCAGATTCCAGAAGAGTCGAAGCCCGATACCAGAAGCTACTGGAGGCCGTCGAGGAGGAACACGGGCCTTTGGTCAACTCTGCGAATCGTCCGGTTAAGCGACCGAGATCTGACAAGTCAGGCTCTCTAGCCGACGCCTATGGTCATACCCGAGTAGCTGTGAACGAGGACTATCTTTTTGATGTCGATATTGAGGAGCGCGAACTCGCCCCGATATACTGGCTCGGTCCCGTTTACGAAGGTGGGTCGACATACATACCTATGTCGGCTAATGGCTTGCGCGAAAGTAGAGGTGCTCGCTTGCTGACGCGATTCTTCTCATGGAGTAGTACGTCGTGGGACCTGGTTCTTTCCCGAGGGTTCTGGCCTCAGGCCGTGTGAAGAGAACCTTGCCGCTCAACTGGAAGAGGTAAAATTCCTTTCTACACGTGGCGTCACGCCCTGTGGAAGCTTTGTCGATTCATACTAAATCATCCAAAGGGCTATTTGAAAACAAAGCCGTGGTTGACAGGTTCGTGAATAAAAGGAAAATGCGGGAGACAAAAGATACTAAAATTTCAACTACCAGTTCGAGCACGAAGCAAGTCGCAGAACCAGAATGTCTCTGGAAGGTCTGGAGTCGATCAGCTTGAAAAGGTAGATAAGCAAAGCTTGGTCGCCAATGCTGACGAATCGAATGCCGCTGGTCAACCTCATTTGCCCACATATCGATTGTTTGGTGCCTACATGAACAATGTGGCGACATACGAGGATGACAGGACAGCGTGGATGACCACTGATGGCATGCTATCGTGGGTTGCCGCCTCGGTGTATGAACGGTTCGCCGGTGGAGGCTACATGAGCGGCGTCAAACTTGTTCGGGGTTACTCAGAGCCTACTAAAGCAAAGGAAAAAGAGGACACCAAGGCAACATCCGAGACCTCGGACATACCCGGCCTGGACGAACGCCAGCAGAAAATATTGAAGAGAAGATCCGCCCCGCCGACCACGCGAGACTCGGTTGCTGATCTGGGCTACGAACAGATTATCAAGAAAGAGACGGAACAGTCAGAGGCCCAGTTACAGCGCCAGCTGTCATCTTTGATGGATGGAGAAGGCCGTAGTGTGGAAGGGACAGAGGAGCAAATTCGGAGACGGGACGAAAAGGAAATACAGGACGATTACAACACACGCGCTGGAGAAGCTCAGAATCGTGAGATTGAGCACCTGGTTCTCGTCACGCATGGAATAGGCCAGCGACTTGGCCTGCGGTATGTTGAGAGACAAACACGATGCCATGGATGAGTCCGGGCTAATGCTGGCCAAATTAGGATGGAGAGTGTCAATTTCGTGCATGACGTCAACGTCCTGCGGAAGACGATCAAGTCGGTGTATCTCAACTCGGCCGATTTAAAAGCCCTGAATTCGGAGCTCGGTGCCGGTCCAGGGAATTGCCGGGTGCAAGTCCTCCCAGTTTGCTGGAGACACTTGATAGATTTCCCCAGACGGCGCCAGAAGAAGGGCGAGCATGACTTGGGAGACGTGGCAGATGACGACGACGAGTGTAAGAATCCTTTCAAACAAATGGCTGATTCCGAGAAACCGTTTTTTTTTTTTAATTGACACTTTGACAGATCCCTCACTTGAAGACATAACAGTAGAGGGTGTAGCATTTGCCCGGTCGCTCATTTCCGATCTCGCGCTTGACGTCTTGTTATACCAGAGTTCCTATCGAGAGGAAATATCCCGGATCGTAGTCGCCGAAACCAACCGGATAGTCAGGCTTTTTCGAGAGAGAAATCCCGAGTTCAAGGGAAAAGTACACCTCATGGGCCATTCTCTGGGGTCTGCCATCTTTTTTGATGTTTTATGTAGACAACAAGATGTACAATCCTCGGACGAGACAACACATCCGCTGCGTTTCTGGCCGACATCTCACAGCCGACCTGATATTCGTCCCAAAGATGAAGAGATGGAATTTGATTTTGACGCGCATGACTTTTATTGTCTTGGATCACCTGTCGGGTTGTTTCAAATGCTCAAGGGACGGTATGTTGTGAAACTTGTGCTTTGACATTGGATACTCTCCCCCCCCCCCTCCTTTTCTTGCCCAATATCCCGGCACTGACAGCACGCAACCGCAACAGTACAATAGCAGCGCGACACTCCCCTAACGGGTTGTCATCAGACAGTCCATTTTACGCCGAAGAAAGGGACGATCCATTCCTGGCAACATCGGCCAGCACAGCACTCGACAGTATCTCTCCAATAAGCGGACTACCCAAGTCGGTATCGTCACCCAAAGTCAACCAGCTATTCAACATCTTTCACCCTTCCGACCCAATCAGCTACAGAATGGAGCCACTCATATCCGGTGCCATGGCCTCTCTGAAGCCTCAGGCGTTGCCCTACACCAAGAAAGGCATATTTGGCGGCGTCGCACCACAGGGCTTGACGGGAATTGGCGCCAAAGTAGGACAAAGCGTCAGCGATTTATGGTCAAGCCTGAGCGCTGGCATCGCCAGCAACATCCTCAATCGTAGCCTGGGCATCAGCAACGAAGAAGTCGCGAAGCTGACGGCCGAGAATCATCGCCAGAAAGACTCCTCGGCAGACAAGCACGCCGAGGCAGGAGCACCCGGGAGTCGAGAAGCGGCAGAACTGTCAGACGAAAGAAAAAGACAGCTGGCAGCGAATGCGGCCAGGGGGCGACGCGTGAGCGATCACGGGAACTCGGTGACGCTCATTGACGAGGAGTTGGAAACGCTGTATTCGACCTTCCAAAAACGCCACGATGCGGTGCATCCCGATGCGGAGATTGTGCATCTGAAGGACGAGTCTCGCAAGGCCCGCAAGATGCGGATAGAAGAGGCCAAAGTCCGGGCACTGAATCGGAATGGTCGTGTTGATTACAGCATACAAGAGTACGTCCGTCGTCTGGATTCCACAGCCCGTCCTGTTCTTCTTCTTGTGCCGTCCCGGCATGCTAATCTCTGTGGGCCAGGAGCGCGTTGGATTTCAACCCCATCAACACGATCGCGTCGCACATGAGCTACTGGGGGGACGAGGACGTGAGTCATTTTGTGCTGTCGCAGATGCTTTCGGGGAAGGCGGTCGGGAGGAAGGGCGGGAGTTGATGGACGGTTGGGATGTTTTGGTCTGGGAGTTTTGACGGTAGCATCGGTGTATAGTAGTCCGCATGGTTATTCCAAACATTTTGCCATGGAATTGCAGAAAAGTGGCACATGGGTTGATGCGCAGGTGTAGCCTTCAAACCTGCGTTCTGGGCGCCAAAGAGACATCCATCCACCCATAGCATCCATGTCTGGTCCAGTCTGGTCTGGTGCATTGATGGACAGTTGACGCGGTCGTGGGCCACTTAGCGCGCCAGTTTGTGGACGCCCCGGCCAGAAAGCGTTATCGATTACAACGGGCACAGGCGCCTCAGGTCCGCGACTCCACGTCGGTCCCAATAAATTTTCTGAGTCAACATTCAGGCATTTTGTACTTTCTGTCACTGCCGACAGCCCTTCCCTTCCGCCTATCGACCACTTCCAGGCTGCCGTTCTGAGCGACGCCCGTCGACCGTGGAGCGTTTCCTGCTCAGCAAGCTTGTTGCTCTTCTCTCTCTCTTCCTGTCATGTCGGCCAGGCCAATCGGCAAGCGATCGCGACTGGCGGCTTTCAATCTCTTGGCATCTTGACCTAGTCATATTCAAAAACCATCAAAAACACCACACACGTCCCCCACTTTCCACTCTCGGTCAGCAACCCGAACAGCAGCATGATCGACTCAACAGAGGATCCTGTCAAGCAGCAGCTTGTCGACAAGCTTCCCAAGCGCTTCAAAGGCATCAAGTTCGGCATTCAGTACGTGTGGCCATGACCTGCTGCGGGCTTTGAGCCCTCTGCATAGCACCGAGTACGTGAGCGACCCATGCTGACTGCGATGCCTACCTCATTCCAGATCGAACCAAGATATCGCCAACCAGGCTGTCCTGGAGGTGTCCGACCGGTTACTCTACGACATTGAAAACAACCGTGCGCCGTATCGCCATGGACCCTTGGACCCCCGGCTGGTAAGAAACACCCGGACAAGAATCTTCGCTTTGCGACAGGCAGGACTTTTGACCGACAGTCTCTCTCTAGGGCACTTCCAGCAAACTCGGAAAATGCGATACCTGTCAGGACTCATTGACCAACTGCATCGGTCATTTTGGCCATGTCAGACTGCCCTTGCCAGCGTTTCACATCGGCTACCTGCGATTCATCATGTCCATTCTTCAAGAAATCTGCAAGGTCTGCCTACCTTATTCCTATCCCTGTCATCAGCTGTACTGCACTGTCGATGGGGGGAATCTGTGCACTAAAACACGACAATAGGACTGTGGACGAGTGCTTCTCGAGGAACCAGAGCGCAGATCCTTTCTGAAAGAGCTCCGACGACCCTTTCTCGACAACCTGCGCCGCACGCAGATATGCAAGAGAATAAACGAGCAATGTCGCAAGGCCAAGACGTGCCCGTACTGCGGGTCAGTGAACGGGCAGATTCGGAAAATCGGCGTCCTCAAACTGGCCCATGACAAGTTCGTTTTTTACAACAAATCCACGGCCGCCAAAAAGGTCCCCCCCGAAAGCAAAGTCAAGTTTGACGAGTCCTTTAACAATGCGAAGCGAGAGAACCCCGAAATCGAGAAGCATTTGCGCAAGGCCATGGAGGACTTGAACCCGCTGCGCGTGCTGAACCTGTTCAAGATGATCAGCCCCACGGACTGCGAACTGCTCGGTCTCAATCCAGCCGAGGGTCGTCCTGAGATGTTCATCTGGCAGTTCGTGCCAGCGCCGCCTGTGTGCATCAGACCCTCGGTGGCGCAGGATAATGCTAGTAACGAGGATGACCTGACTACGAAATTGGCCGATATCGTGTGGGTCAGCGGCATGATTCGCTCGGCCCTTCAGAAGGGATCTCCTCTGCAGACCATCATGGAGCAGTGGGAATATCTGCAAACACAAATCGCCATGTACGTCAATAGCGATGTCCCCGGCCTCCAGCAACCGGGATTCGGCAAGACCACAAGAGGCTTCTGCCAGCGATTAAAGGGCAAGCAGGGTCGATTCCGAGGGAATTTGTCGGGAAAGCGTGTGGATTTTTCTGGACGTACCGTCATTTCTCCGGATCCGAACCTGGGCATCGATCAAGTCGCTGTCCCCCAGCTCGTCGCCAAGAACCTGACATACCCCGAGAAGGTAAATCGGCAGAATATTGACAAGCTGCAAGAGTGCGTCAGAAACGGCTGCGATGTTTGGCCTGGTGCCCAAGCCATTTTGAAAAAGGAAGACGATAATTATTACAAGTTTAACTTGAGGTTTGGTGACAGAGAGTCTGCCGCTCGACAACTCAGGATTGGCGATGTCGTCGAACGCCACTTGGAAGACGGCGACATTGTTCTCTTTAACCGACAGCCCTCCCTGCACAAGTTGAGTATCATGAGCCACAGGGCCAAGATTCGACCGTGGCGAACTTTTCGTCTCAATGAGTGCGTGTGCAATCCATATAATGCTGATTTTGACGGTGATGAAATGAACCTCCACGTTCCTCAGACTGAGGAGGCAAGGGCGGAAGCCATCAACCTCATGGGTGTCAAGTACAATCTTGCTACGCCAAAGAACGGCGAGCCCATCATTGCAGCTACGCAGGATTTTATTACTGCCGCGTTTCTACTCAGCAGCAAGGACCGGTTCTACGACCGCAAAACTTTCAGCTACATCTGCATGCATATGATGGAGCCTGGCACGCGAATAGAGCTGCCCCCTCCTGCTATCTTGGCACCAAGGACGTTGTGGACGGGAAAGCAGATCTTCAGTGTCATGATGAGGCCGAACAAAGACTGCCCTGTCAAGATCAACCTCGATGCCAAGTGCCGAGCGTACAAGGCACGACCCGGTCAATGCCCAGACATGTGCCCCAACGACGGTTGGCTGGTCGTCCGCAACTCAGAAGTCCTATGCGGACGCATGGACAAGTCGACGGTAGGGTCTGGAAAGAAGGACTCTATTTTCTACGTGATTCTTCGAGATTTCGGGCCTGACGAGGCTGTGATTGCCATGAATCGCTTGGCCAAGCTCTGTGCCAGGACTCTCACTAATCGGGGCTTCTCCATTGGTGTTGGCGATGTCTTCCCCGTCGAGTCTCTCAACGTCGCCAAGGAAAACCTAGTGTCGACGGCCTACAAGAAGTGTGACGACCTGATTGAGACGTTTAAGCTCGGCAAGTTGGAAAAGGCCCCTGGTTGCAATATGGAACAGACGCTCGAAAACTCCATATCCGGCATTCTCAGCAAAGTTCGTCAGCAAGCCGGTTCTTACTGCATCGACACGCTGAGCCGAAACAATGCTCCCCTCATCATGGCCCAGTCGGGGTCTAAAGGTTCCGATATCAACGTCGCCCAGATGGTGGCTGTCGTTGGTCAGCAAATTATCGGTGGTCAGCGAGTTCCGGACGGATTTCAGGACCGCAGTCTGCCTCACTTTTTCAAGAACGCCCGCCAGCCGCCGTCCAAGGGCTTCGTCAAGAACAGCTTTTACACTGGACTGCTCGCCACGGAATTTCTGTTCCACGCCATCTCTGGACGTGAAGGTCTGGTTGATACGGCCGTCAAGACTGCTGAAACAGGCTACATGTCACGGCGATTGATGAAGTCGTTGGAGGACTTGTCGACTCAGTATGACGACACCGTCAGAACGTCGGGTGGCGGCATTGTCCAGTTTCAGTTTGGCGCCGACAAGTTGGATCCGGTCGACATGGAGGGCACGGCCGAACCTGTCAACTTCAAGCGAACCTGGAGTCACGCCGAGACTCTTACGTGGGACAACGAGGAGCCTGCCATGACGCCAAAGGAAATCAGAGACTTTTGCGACTCGATGCTCGCCGTCGAGCGCAAGCGCTTTCCTCGGCGTGGGCTGGCCAAAGGTGAAGAGCTTGCGTATGACGACATCAGCGATTATGGTATTGATGAACACGAGGGTGCCAGGCGTTTTCTCAAGACTATCGAGAGCCACGTCGAGGGTCTCGCATCCAAGCTCGAACGTGTTCGGAAGTTGGCTGGCTTCGATGGCGACAAGATGCTGAACCCCATTGCTCAAGACCACGCCGACCGCACTGCCAAGGTGACGGCGACAACGTTGCGCCTGTTCATTAAGATGTGTCTGGAGAAGTTCAAGAAGGCTCACGTGGAGCCGGGTCACGCCGTCGGCGCTGTGGGTGCGCAGTCCATCGGCGAGCCTGGCACGCAGATGACGCTCAAGACGTTCCATTTTGCCGGTGTTGCGGGCATGAGTATCACGCAAGGTGTGCCCCGTATCAAGGAGATTATCAACGCCTCCAAGAACATCAGCACGCCAGTTATTAGCTGTCCGTTGATGAACGACCGGCAGATCGAAGCCGCGAGGGTGGTCAAGGGTCGCATTGAAAAGACGTACATCTCGGATGTGCTGCACTTTGTCGAGGATGAATGGCGGCCGGGCGAAGGCAATGTCGTGTTGCAAATCGACAGAACCGCCCTGTCCGACCTCCACTTGGGAATTGGCATCTACGACATAGCTGAAGCCATCTGCAAGCAAAGGAAACTAAAGGTCCCGCGCGAAGACATGTCCGTCTTTGGGGACCGCATCGTCATACGGGTGCGAGACGGGAGCGATATGCCGGCCAAGAAGACGGTTCGCGTCAAGATAGCGCTGGAGGATAGCGGCGACATGCTGCTCCGAGCTAATTTCCTGCGTCGCGCCTTGCCCAACGTGCCCATCTCGGGATATCCAGAGGCGACTCGTGCCATTATTCAGACGTCTGAGCAGAGCACGCACAAGGTGCTTGTGGAGGGGTACGGATTGCGGGAGTGCATGACGACGGAAGGCGTCATTGGCACGCAGACTCGGTCAAACAACGTCATGGAGTGCCGCGACGTTCTCGGAATCGAGGCTGCCCGGACCACCATTGCTGACGAAATCAGCCAAGTCATGGGAGACATGGGTATCGACCCGCGACACATGCAGCTCCTGGCCGATGTCATGACGTACAAGGGAGAAGTGCTCGGCATTACACGGTTTGGTCTGTCCAAGATGAGAGACAGTGTGCTGCAGCTCGCGTCCTTTGAGAAGACGCCCGATCACTTGTTCGATGCGGCGGCAGGCATGAAGACGGATCAGATTGAGGGCGTGAGCGAGTGCATCATTATGGGACAGACCATGGCGGTGGGGACGGGTGCGTTTCAGGTCGTGCGTCGCCTGGGCTTGCGGCCGGCAGATTTATCGCAGAAGAAGACGCTGTTTGAGGATGCGTGGAACGCAGAGGTGGCGCGGAAAAGGAAGGTACGGCGGGCTGTCAAGGTGTAAGATGTGGAACGGAGGGAGAGTACGTGTGCGTGTGTGGAATAACAAAGTGCTGTCACCTTTTTTTTTTTTTTTTCTTTTTTTTTTTCTTTTTTTTTTTTTTTTTTTTTTTTTTTTTTCTCTTTTCATTTTCATTTTCTCTTTTTTTTTTGACATGTTAGACGGCGACTTTGGTGGCCCATTTAGCCGTGGTAGCCATGGGGCGTGTCGGACGGCACCTGGCGGGTCAAGTTCCGAACGAGCGGGGGAGCGAGTGGGGGAAGCGAGCGGGAATGCTGCACTGGTCGTAGCCGTGGCCGTGGCCGTGGCCTGGCTGTTGCGGGGGCCGGCGGGGAGACGGGGAGACGGAGAGACGGGGAGACGGGGAGACGGGGAGACGGAGACGCGGGAAGGTGGAGACACGGAGACGCGGGGACGCGGAGACGCGGATAGAAGTGGGTCCGGGGTTGGAAAAGGTTGGAAAAGGTGGAAAGAAAGGAAGTTGCATGGGCCGCCACGACGCATCGGGCTTAGACGGCGCCCTTTTGCAAGCCTGCCAAGCGAGCTGTGCGCCGGTGGCATGTGGGGGGGGGGGGGGTCCGTCAACGTTGCACCAAGACTGGCCGAGCATCATGGATGGACATTGAACATGGAATCAACCTCGGTTGGCGTCTATCCATTCACACGTCGACGCGACTCCTCGTCACACGACGTGCGACCATGGCCTTCCACCTCGACGTAAAAGCCTGGTCGATGCCGCGTCTGTCCCGGCAGGGTCATCCGCCTCATCGTCCGTGCCCGGCGATTCCTGCTCAGCGCCCGTCGCCACTGTTTGTGCTCCGCAGCAACATGATGAAGTATCTGACGGCCACCCTGGCCGCTGTCGGCGGGCTCTGGCTCGACGGCGCGGACGAGAGGGCCTCGGCGGGCCTCGTGCGCGGCCGCAGTGACGGCATCGGCGACTTCATCGCGGCGCAGAGCGAAATCTCGTTGCGAGGCGTGTTGGCGAATATCGGGCCTCATGGATCCAAAGCCGCGGGGGCTGCGCCGGGAGTTGTCGTGGCTAGTCCCAGCAAGAAGGACCCGGATTGTGAGTCTGCGTGCTTGCCGCATGTTGTCGGGGGCCCCCCCTTTTGGAGCACTGCTGAAACAAGGACGAAATAGACTTCTATACCTGGACGCGCGACGCCGCCCTGACCTTCAAGGTTCTCATCGAGCACTTGGTCGCCACGGGGAACGAATCCCTCCGGCCCGTCATCCAGCAGTACGTGACCTCGCAGGCCAAGCTCCAGGACGTGTCCAACCCGTCCGGGGGGCCCAACAGCGGCGGGCTCGGCGAGCCCAAGTTCCACGTCGACCTCACCCAGTTCACGGGTTCCTGGGGCCGGCCCCAACGCGACGGGCCCCCCCTGCGGGCCACGGCCCTGGCCGTCTACGCCCGATGGCTGCTCGCCAACGGCGGCACGGCCGAGGCCACGGGCGCGGTGTGGCCCGTCGTGGCCCGGGATCTCGACTACGCCGTCACGTACTGGAACAGCACGGGCTTCGACCTCTGGGAAGAGGTCCGCGGCTTGTCCTTCTTCACCGTGGCCGCCACGCACCGCGCGCTCGTCGAGGGCGCCGCCCTGGCCAAGGCCCTGGGCAAGCCGTGTCCCGGCTGCGAGAGCGCGGCCGCGCAGGTCCTCTGCCTCGCGCAGAGCTTCTGGACCGGCGGCGACGCCGGCTACATCAAGGCCAACACGCGCACCGGCGGCGGCGACGGCCGCAGCGGCAAGGATGCCAACTCGCTGCTCGCGTCCATCCACGCGCTGGACCCCGCGGCCGCCGCCTGCGCCAACGCCACCCTGCAGCCGTGCTCGTCGCGCGCGCTCGCCAACCACAAGGCCGTCGTCGACTCGTTCCGCGCCCTCTACGGCGTCAACCTCGGCCGCGGGCCCGGCAGCCCCGCCGCCGTCGGCCGCTACCCCGAGGACGTCTACCAGGGCGGCCACCCGTGGTACCTGACGACGCTCGCCGCCGCCGAGCAGCTCCACGCCGCGCTCCACCAGTGGCGCCGCCTCGGGTCCGTCTCCGTCGACGGCCTGTCCCTCGGCTTCTTCCGCGACCTCGTCCCGGCCGTCGTCCCGGGCACCTACGCCGCCGGCTCGGCCACCTACCAGGCCCTGACCGCCGCCGTGTCCGCCTACGCCGACGGCTTCGTCGCCCTCGTGCGCCGCTACACGCCCCCCGACGGCGCCCTCGCCGAGCAGTTCGACCGCCGCTCCGGCGCCCCCCTCTCCGCCTCGGACCTGACCTGGTCCTACGCCGCCTTCCTCAGCATGACGAGCCGCCGCGCCGGCCTCGTCGGTCCCCCCTGGGGCGAGCCCTCCTCCCACACTCCCCCCGCGAGCTGCCCGGCCGCCTGCGTCGCGAGCATGACCTTTGCCCTCCGCGTCCGCACCCTCTACGGCGAGGCCATCTACCTCACCGGCTCGCTGCCGCAGCTCGGCAACTGGGACCCCGCGGCAGCCATCCCGCTCTCCGCATCCGCCTACACCCCCGATGACCCCCTCTGGACGGCCCACGTGCGCCTCCCCGCGTCCACGGCCTTCCAGTACAAGTACATCAAGAGGACCCTGGACGGACGCTTCGTCTGGCTTCCCGACCCGAACCTGCGCGCCACCTCGTCCGCGGGGTGCGACAGCAGGGGGACCTTGTCGGATGTGTGGCGTTAGCAGCACGGCGTGTTCTGCGTTTTTTCTTTTCTTTTCTTTTTTTTTTTTTCATTGTGG
>SRPV01000702.1:0-15126 GCA_018360135.1 Claviceps sorghi | reverse complement strand
TTTTTTTTCTTTTTTTACAAAGGACGTCCCTTACGTTCATCATTCGTACTGCCCGGACGACGAAAAAAAGAGATCGACATATCGCCAGCGGCATACTAGACGACAATGCTGAAAAGTTCATTTTATTTTTTTCCCTGGCAATCGACGACCACGCCTTTTCTTGCTACATGGCTTTCCCCACTCCTTTCTTTCCCCCCTCTGCGTCCTTTCCTTTCGTCTCCCCCACGTCTACAGCAAGAATGGAAGCCTATCGCTCTGCACAACATAGCGGCAGACATGCATCTTATGACTCCAACCAAGACCTGATTTCTTCTTCTTCTTCTTCTTTTTTGTCTTACCACCTCTTGATCCCGCACATCAACACAGCATACTAAGCGCAAAACGAAACAAGCCGACGAGATTGAACGCGACACGGACATGAATCGGCACGCGACGAGAAAATCCATTTTAGGAAAAAAAAAAAAAAAAAAAAAAACAGACTAAATTTCTCCCTTGCCTCCCCCCTCTCCTTTGCTTCTTTCGTTCTTCTGGAAAAAGTCGTAGCGAGACGGGTCTTGGCCACCGCCTGTGGGGACGTGAAGCGACTTTGCCAGGGAAGCCGTCGCATGGGACCAACGACAAGGAAGGAAAGAAACGGTGGCTGGGCCGACCTTGGAAGCATGGGGAGGGGGTGCGTGTTGGATATTGCTCGGATTTTTCGGCCTTTGACGAACAAACCGGGTTTGGTCTGATGGACTGGGTGGTCGGTGTCGGGTATTGAGTGGGTTTGGGGGAGGGAAGACTCGGATTCTTTTCTCTCTCTCTCTCTCTCTTTCCCTCCTTCTCTCCTTCTCTCTCTCTCTACTTTGGCTCTTCTCACTCGCCCTGCCGAGTAGTAAGTCGCGCTGCGAAACCGGATTGCGGATGGAAAACGGGCAAACACGGATCTCCATGATGCGTCCTGCTTGGCCATGATATAATCATCTGTTGTACAGTACACCAACTTGGGACATTGTACATACACGATGCACTGCCAAATGCCTATTTTGCTCGGACCCGCCGTCCACTTTCGGCGTATGCATGCTGCGCCACCGCTCCCTATGCATTGGGGGATTTCACCGGCCGAGAAGGGCGCGACGGGGACAATCCGCTCATGGGAGGGAAAAAAAAAGGGGGGGGGGGGGGGGGGGGCGGGGGTGTTTGTGGATTCTGGCATCATTGACGGGCAAATGACAATAAGCACCAAGATTTTGGGCCCAAAGGATTTTCGACAAAAAGAAAGGAAGAGGAAGGGAGAAAGAAGGAAAAAAAAAAAAACCCTCGTGTGGAGTCTTCCCCATTTTTTTTTTTCAGGGCCAGCGCATACTAACGGCCGCTATTTCCTTCTTTCTTCTTTTCGTCGCGTGGACGGCGCGGGATATGAGAAAATCAAAAGGAAGAGACAGAATGGCTCCATCAGGATTTGACGAGCGGAGCCGGGAGGGGGCGTCTGGCAAATCCTTTGTTCCTGCATGGTGATGCCGAATCAGGACACCGCATGCACATACATGGTCTATGTACATACATACATATGTACATACATACATATATGTACACATACAATAAAGGTATGCATATACACGGCATAACCACACATGGCCTGTGCAGGCGGCTTTTACATAATCATGGTTCGATCGTCATGTGCGTCGTGTGTGGACGTTGGGCGGCATCGCGCGTCAAGACAAGTCCGAGGCATCCCCTGCAAGCCCATGGATGAGGATTCCTTCACGACATACATACATATGTATGTATGTATGTATGTATGTATACATGCACGTACGTACATACCAACACATGTAGTCCTGTGCGATGCGTGACAGAGCCTTGGCGGGGGCGCAGCAAGCAAAGACGGGGCTGTTCCAACAACAAGAGCAAACACACGTCAAAACGGCCTCGTTTGGGTAGATGGACAATGTTTGCCACCAGACTGCTCTTCGGATACCGGCAGTGGCCCCCAAGGCCAAATTGGCGGGCCTGGCGCCGTCAGGGTCCAGCGAAACACCTGCTTCAAGCAGATGACGTATCGTGAGTTCCGTGGGGTGCAACACGCTCATCATATCCGAGTATGTACATACAGTACATATGAGCTTCGCGGCATGGTCCAGAAATGATCCATGTTTCAATTTGTTCTCTTCCAGATTGTCGGTTCCCTCGGTCTGCTGCCGAAATTCGCAATATGCCTCGCAATATGCCGCCTCCCAATCATCCGAATGCCACGTGTGAGGGCAGAACAGGGCAGAACAGGGCAGAACAGGGCACAGGGGTTCCCGTGCACTCAATCCCTGCAGCGCGCGTGAGCAAGAGATGCTAGTCGTTGTCACCAAGACGCGAGACAGACTCAAGATCATCACGGCCCATGCACCGGGCGACTCCTGATTCGTCAACGTTCCAATAAAACGACCCGTGGTTTCGGTTTCAACTTTTCATCTCTCCTTGTCTCTTTCCACGAAAAATGACATGGTGGCGCCGTCGGTCTGCGATGCCCGTCCCGTGTGCTTGCAAACATGCTGTTTGCTAGAGCCTGCACCCCGAAACCAGAACCTGTCAGGCCGCCTGCTTGTTGACCCAGGAGATCGGTCCAACCGTGGCATTTGGGAGGGGGCGTGTGTGAGACACAGAAAGCCTGGGTCGAATCGTCAAACCGCCCAACAAACGGTCCGGACAGCCATCCCCAGTAGGTATTTTCACCCTTTCACATTGTTGTCGCGTGTCCATCTTCGCGTCGTCACTGCAATGACCTATTGTGGCGACCCGAGTACCCATCGATAACGAAAAGTCAAGGCCAGGCGAAACCCGGTTAGTCGGGCAACATTCGTATAAGAACACTCACGAAATGAGACCTGTCAGAGACATGGAGTAAGAATTTGTGTTTCCGCACTTAGTCATGATCGAGAGTTGACTCTTTTATGCCCAAACAAAAGAGACTGGGTGGGAGATGGCGAGTCAGGCCGGACTCGTCATGAGGGCGCTGACCCATGACCACCCAACCCATTCACCGACCGAGTAGTCACCTGTGAGTGGGAAGCGGCAGCTCCCGGAGATGGATGCTGTGATTCAACAAGATCCAGATGCCTAGACAGATTGGTGCTAGATGCAAGTTGCGGCTTGCGGCTTGCGGCTTGCGGCTTGCGGGCGTCAACCGTTGGGCGGATGCGTGGTCTGTAAGGCTGTGTGTGTGGCTGTGCGTGGCTGTGCGTGGCTGTGCGTGGCTGGCACTGGCTGGTCAGCTTGGGAAAGTGACAAAAAGACAGATCACCCGCGTTTCCTTCAACCCACGTGGCATTACCTCCGTGTGGTGGGCCGGGGCTGCTTTGGCGCAGCACGGTGACGCTGCAGACGCCGTCAAGTGGATCCACGTCTCGGGGCAGTTGCGCCAGGGGCAAGGGCTCAACTTTCCCTACCCACAAGTCTGCAAGCCCCAGCCCCGCTCTTTCCCCCTCTTAGGCCCCCTCTGCCCCTCTCTTCCTTCTTCCCAAATGTTGTCTGGTGGAATGCATGTATTGTGGAAAGTGGCACGACATTCATCAGCATGGACCAAATATCGGTTCGCAAAGAAAGAAAGTGTCACATCGTTGGGGTGCACAAAATTTCCGTCTCTCCACGCTGCCTCATCAAATTTTTTTCAACCATCCCAGAATGGTTACTTGACACATGCCGGACAGTCCGAATCGGCCTGCCCGCCGTCCCCTCTCGGTATGTGGTAGGTGGTGAAGCCATGAACCTCAGAGCCTGTCAAAACATATTGGTGCACTTCTCTGACAAGACACTCAATTCCCCTGCTAGCTGAAAAGAACCAGAGGGCCGGCAAACCGGAACAGGAACAGGCTGGGGAGAATCGCAGACCCGTCAATCGCCTTTATCTGTCGGTACTTTCATACCCAAAGTGCCTAGTAGCGTAGATTGTCGTGGGTCCGACTCCGTTGGCTGGCCCATCCGGGTGCGCATTCTGCCGTGCAACTTGCTCGACCGCGGGCATTCTCAACACACAATCTCTGACTTGTTCGGCGCCACTCGTACGATGATAACCAGCACACATGTACATCATGTTGCCTTTTCACAGCCTGATTCTCGGCAAGAACGGGCCAGGGTCACAACTATTGTATGTACGTTACGTACACACATATGTACATCGCCTCAATAAGTCCTGCACCTTGGCCGGGATGCGATCCTGTCTAAGGTTCAGCCTTGTGACTGAAGCGCGGGCGGGGATCTTTGCGGTCGAGCTAAGAAAACGTCTGGCACGGTAGATGGCGCATAGGACAAGGAAGCAGCCGCCGTTTGCGAACCTACCTAGAAAAAGGCGCCACAAATTACGCACGGTAAGTATGTACAGGCATCTCGCCAGCGCTGATGCGCTATGGCTGCCGTTTGATTCCAATTCTTTGCCGGCCAAGAGTTTTCATGGAGGACGGCTTGAATCAGCGATGAAACAATTTCCTTTCGCCTGGTCGTGCTTGAGCTACATACAACAGCACTAGGACCTGACCGGATGAGGCCATGGTGGATTGGATTGATGCACGATCCACAGTTGCTTCCATCTGCTCTGTCCCCGCTGCGACTGCGACTGCGACTGCGACGGGACTGAGCTGGACTCAGTGCCATGCAAGTAAAGTATCATTGGCCAATGCTGGCAACACGCGGTTCATTCCCGCTTTTCGTCACACCAGATGAGGTGCCTTCGAAACACAACTATACACTATGCGACTCTGGAGGCGGCTGATCGTGTCACTGTTTTTTCCCGTCTGCGCGGTTGCTGCATTCGGCCGTGGCTTTGTCGACAGCAGCTATTGCAACCAACGCACCATGTGCTTCAGGATGACATCCAGATCAAGGGCCGCCACAGATTTGCCGGCCGAATGAAGCAGCCAGCGGTAAGCCCCAAAGGGAGGCGGCGCCGAGGGCCATTTACCAGACACGGGCCCGGCTTGCATGGTTCGTCTTCCAGCGACAGTCTTCTCTTCATGTCATGATACCGTACGCTTTAGAAAGCCATTCAAGGAAAAGGAACATCCGTGTGCATGTCTGTACACCATGTCCACTATCGTGTCTACTTTTGCCACGGCGGAAGTGCAACCGCTGCACAGCGTCTTCAAACGGGACGAACATGCAGAGATTTGATCCAGCATGGTTTCGTGAAGAGCCGCTGGCGAAACGAGCTTCACGTAATATCATCAGTACCGGACGAAACTACCTTGTCGCCGTGGCCTTGGCTGTTGAAAAATTAAGCATATCCAGCATCCATGACACGACGGAATCCGGTTAGTTGCTTGGTGTCATGTCACGCAGCACACTTGCTGACTTGTCTTTGAGGGAGGCGGAGCCGGTGGCCGGCCACATCGGCCACGTCTCACACGCCTTCTTCTCCAGCCTTGTTCGATATGCACGTTTGCACAAAAGTTTCTTCAGTGCTTTTCCACGAGGGAAGACGCGAGTCCTCGCGAGGGAAGTGTGAAAGGCACGGGGAAGGAAAAAAAAAAAAAAACCCCATCTCAAAGTATCCGGCTACATGAAACATGAAACAATGGTCAGCGCCGAAAAAGACCCTCGGGGACTCGCTTCTCATGTTTTCACAAAACATTGTTCAGAGGACTCGCCTGAGATTCGAGCTAAGGCCCAAACGACAATACACCCTTACCCCGGGTGGCAGACTTTGCACGCTGATCCGTTTGTTCCAAGGCGGCAACAATAACAGGGAGGTGCCCACGTTCATTTCGCAGGTTGTTGCCTTTCGCCCCTTTGCTCAATGATTTGCTTCGGGCCATGTGAATGCAGCCCTGGCGGAAGGAGAAACAGCCAAGCAGGGAATGGGGCCCCCAGCATAGGCCCGCAGCGGAAAGCCAAACTTCTAGAAAAGGTCCATCAGTCCGCAGGTGTGCAGGTGTGCAGGTCTGCCTTCGGGACATCGGGACCGTGTGGAGGTGGCTGGGCTCAATGCTCAGTTGAATGGTGGTGAAGGTGGGTGTTGGTGACGCACTGGGCGGTCCATGCAGCAGGCTGCTGGCTGTCACGTGGCTCGGCCGGGGGGCTGTGGGCCGGGTGTGGCCGGGCGTGGCCAGGGGGAGGGGGGCGCGTGCAGAGTGCGGAAGGGCACCAGACCAGACTCCACCAAGGAGTCAGTGCTGCGACAAGGAGCGGACTGGAAGCGCGGCGGCCAACAAGGCAAGCACTGACATAGGCGACGGACTGAAGAGACAGACCGACCAGGCACCTTGCTGATTTGAGTCATCGACTTCAGCTCTGATCAAGCATCAAAGCACCATGTCTCGCATGCAGCATGCAATCAAAGGCCTGCTGTCCCTCTGCCACCAACACGGGCCAGGATGGGTTTTTTTTTTAAAAAAAAATTTTTTTTTTTTTAAATTTTTTTTTTTTAAAAAAAAAAGATAGGCGAGCGTATTTTGTCGGCTGACGGGGCAGCGCGACGCCAACAACCGTCTTCTATTGTTGGACACCGCCTTTACACTGCGTTTGTTACCATTATTATGCTGCAAGAGCCGAGCGCTAAACACAACCCACCGCCAAACAGCCACAGGACAGGACGCTGTCGTCCACTCCCATTATCCAGATATGGAAGCATTCGGCTCCTCTACTGACGTCCGTATTGGCAAGAATTTCGGCCAGCTACGCCTCCACGTCACTTCGTCTGTGACGCCAACGGACGCCTGCAGGCCCCAACGAGCTGGTTCTTGACCTCGTCTTACGACAGTGGAGACTTGAGTACAGTACAAAGAACCTCGGGGAACCCGGAACCGGCATAGTCTGATGGAGGTGGGGATCCCTGGAGCCACGCGCCGATCGGGTGAGCCTCGTGCTCGCCACGAGGGAAAAGGGCGCCCCCGGGGGCGTGGCAAGATTGAAAAAGGCGGGCGGGGAGGGAGGAAAGGGGTCGACGGGTTATTCCACATTCCACATTCCACATTCCACATTCCACATTCCCCTCTTGGGAGACGTACATATGTACATATGTACATACGTACATACACACAGCCTCCTACCACTGGTGTACTTACATCAAGTACATACAGTGGTGTATCACTCATGTCGCACGAGGGCGTACAGACGACACAAGAGTGGTGGATGGGGTGATGAATGCCCTCATTGCGCTCCGGGAAGCCCTCTGGTGCTGTGCGCCGTCATACCGGGGGCACACAATCTCCAAGATGCACCTTTTTACGGGCCCATGGTTTGTCCGTAACAGGGGCGGCGGCGCTGATTGAGGTTGGATTCGAAAGGAAGGCGTCGTTGGGCACCGGGCATTGTGGTGAGGCTCGCCTCCTTGGGCATATGTATAGCATACATATACACAGGGACCGTTTGCCATTTGCCATCTGCGGGCCGTGATTTCCCAGATGCGGTCTTGGAGTATTGGGAGTGTTGGGTTGAGAGGCAGATATGGCTTGGCTCGGCTCGGCTCCCCTGTCAGACTGATGACGGACGGACTACATACATACATACAGTACAGTACGGTACGCGTCGTGCTGCTTGGTACTTGGAATTCAATTGACAACAAAGTTGGATCCCGGTCGAGAGCTGGGCGGGCGCACGGAGTGCGATCCCCACCGCGAGCGCGGACTGACTAACGCGCGGACTGACATGGCAGCGGTTCCCGAGTCAGTTTTGGTCGAGGTCTTTTCTGTCGGACGCACACACGCATGTGGACTTGGTTGTTGGATGCGGCACCTCGGGTTCTCGGCATTGGGCGCATCCGACAGGGCTCTGGCTGGCGAATGGCCCCGAAAGCGCAAAAGGCGGGGGAGAGAGGTGGTGGGGGGGATGGAAGAAGAAGACGGACAAAGACAAAGACAAGGAGAAGAAAAAGAAAAGGGAAACAGGCGAGAAGATGCAGAGGGAAAATGCAACCATTGGGCCAAAGCAGACGGAGCTGATTGCCCAAACGATGATGGTGCCCCGGTCCTGAATGGAGCCCACGAGCGTCAAACCAACAGGAGTTGCCCAACGTGCGCAGGTGCGGCAGACTGGATGCAGGCGCGGGCGCGGGTGTGGACGCGGATGCGGATGCGGATGCCGGGCTGGGAGCCGCCGTGGACCGTAGCCGTGGGCCGTGAGCCGTGCGTGCTCTGCTGCGGTGTGCTGCGTACTGGTGCATGTATGGACCTATGTACGTACGTACAGCATGCTGGCGCAAAGGAGTCGGGCTGTGGTTTTTTTTTTTTTTTTTTTTTTTCTTCCAGTCGGTTTGTGTGCTTTTGGTGGGTTTGTTGGTGAGCGAGCAGTGCCGCGACGCGTGGGCCGCCTGGTCCGCCTGGTCCGCCTGGTTCCTCATCAGATCGGCTTCCGGTCCGTCCTCCACCAGAGTGCACGCTATTGGTCTGTCCAGATCGGCTCGCACGTGCAAGTTTGCCCTGGCGTTGGACATCCTCTGGCCATCTGGCCATCTGGCCACCTGACCCGTTTGGCTCTATTCCCCAAGGCTCGGCCGTTGGGCGTTGTTTGTCTGGCAAACTCGCTTGACCCGACACTTCGTCTTCACTGCTGCGTGCATGGGGAGCCCGTCGACAACGTCGCCGTCGCCGTCGCCGTCGCCGTTGTCGTCGAGCGCGCGGGCGGAGTCGGGAACGGGCAGGCACGCCGTGGTGCCAATTGAATGCTCAGCGTGCGTCTGGCACGTCAGTATTGGGCGTAAAATCATTCAGGGCTTATATGTACCGTACGCACATACTGACCAGGCATAGGCACGGCCATGCCATGGGCATGCAACCATTGTGTCATTGTGTCTGGTGTGTTGTCCGTCAACACCTCGCCCCACTTCCTTCTCTCTCTCTGTCTCTCCCTCCCCACCCCTCCCCCCACGTCCTCGCACGCCCAACGTGTGTGGTCCCACGCGACGATGCTAGAAGATACACCCCCCCCCCCCTCTTCCCCGTCGCTTCTTTTGCGCCCGGCCCAGCCTCTTCAGGCGCCCCAAGTGCTCTGTCCACGGGCTGCTCCGGGCTGTCTGTTCAGCGTTCAGCGCCAGCGTCCAGCGTTCGGCGACCGCAAGATTGCAGTTGCATGCGCCAGACTTGACACATCAACCGCTGAACCGACCCAGCAAGGCGACATCCAATATTTCGAATCAACGTGTCTGTCTGGTCGCGGATGCTCAGAATCCGGGGTCCACCCGGCCACCATCCCCCTCCCAGCCGGGTCAAAAGACCGGCGACCGGCTACCAGCTGCCTGGCTCAGCTCCTGCCTCCTGCCTTCCTGCCTCCTGCCTTCCTGCCTCCTGCCTTCCTGCCTGCTGCCTTCCTGCCTGTTGCCTCCTGCTTCATGCCTTCTGCATTCCGCCTTCCTGCATTGCCTTGCTGCCCATGCTGCCATGCCCATGTTGCCATGTTGCCTCACTCCCCGAGCCCTGGCCTGGCCTGGCCTGCCCTAGAATGCGGCGCGCCCACCCCCCCCTTTTTTTTGTCCTTTCTTCTCAACCATGTGCTGTCTAGTCCCAGTAGATAGATGCCTGGTGCTATCTCCTGGCTTGCCCGCAATGCTGGCTTCTCTCCCTGCCACTTAGCACACACCCCATAAACCCCACACACCCCACACGCCCTATTGGCGCACCCACCCCCTCCTCCCCCCAATCTCTCTCAGCCAGACAGAACTAAAGGGATGTGAGACCAGTCTCAAAAGACCAAGAGGCTGCATGTAGACGCTAGACACCACCAAGTAGGTGCCTACCTCTTTTCGCTACTCGGTACCTATCCACAGTGCCTATATGGGCGGGTGGACAAGTACCTCCTTTCCAAGGTACTTGGTGGACAAGGCCAGGCACTACACCTACTGAAGACAGAGGCCCTGACCATTCAAGTCTCGTGCTCGTCCCTCTGCCGGTCCGGTTTTGTCCTTTATTTCAACCATCCTGTTGCCATCACCACCTTTCTCCAACACTCTCTTCTCTGTCCCGTCAGATGGCCGCTCTGTCGCATCGTCACCCGAACGACGCCGATCTGCTTCTTCAGCCCTCCAAGACGCATCACCAGAGCCACGACGCCCCGCCTTCGAAACAACACCCGACCACTTCGCTTCGATCCTCTACGTCGGACGGCCCGTCGACCAATCTCAACTCGCCTGCCGCCCCTGCTCAGCGCCACCGACTCTCCATCTCACGACCATCCACGACTTCAATTGCCAAAGCTCAGCGCGCAGGCAACAGTGGCAGCGGCAGCGGCAGCAGTCTCTTCAATCGAGCCGCCGCCGCCTTTGACAGAACGCAATCCGCCTTCGCCACCATTTCCACAATGGCACCGGGCTTGGTCACGAGCTGCGCCAGGTTGGCCGGCAAAAGGACGCTCTTGGCAGCGCCCTTGAGGCCGCCGCCCGTCTCGGCCTTGATGCCCTGGCTCGCGGCCGCGGCGGCGAGCAGCTCCGGCCCGAGCGTGGAGGTGATCTTGTCGGGCAGCTGGGTGACGAGCTTCCTCAGCGAGGCGGGCAGCTTGTCGAAGCCCCGGGCCAGGGCGCCGTCCTTGTCCTCGATGATGCGCATCAGGTCATCGTACGCGGTGGGCACGCCGTTGACGAGGTCCTTGAAGACGTTTGTGAAGGCGGTTATGGCGGCGGAGGAGTCGGTGGAGATGACCTTGTTGTTCTTGACGGACAGGTTCAGTCGGTCGAGGACCTTGGACAGGTCTCTTTTCTCCTTTTCTTGTTCGGCGGGCGGTATCGGCGTTGGTGTGGTGTCGAGTCTGGCGGCGGGCGCGAGGGAACCGGAGGGTTGTTTCTTGCGGGTGAAGAGGGCGGAGAGACGGCCTTGCTTCTTGGCTTGCTTGTCTTGGGCTTGTTTGGGGGTCGCGGCGGCGGCCGAGGCATCGTGGACACTCTGAGAATTCTGACCGGATGGTCCTGCGGACGAGGCGGCGTCCTCGCTGTCCGAAGGCCAGTCGAGATCGCGCGAGTAGAGGCGCGGGGGGAGAGGCGGAGCGGGGACATCGTCGCTGGCGATGAGATCCTCCAGGAAGCTCTCGTCGCCGGGACGGATGACGGCTCGGTCGAGGTCAGGGTCACGATCCTGGTTGTTGTCCTCGTCGTGGTTGGTGGGACTCTGACTGTGACTGCGGCGATGCTTCCTGGAGCGTGGTGCGTCGGCGACGTCGATGGGTCCCGTTTCGGAGAGGCGAGATGCTTGGGCTTCCCTTTGGGCTTCCCTTTGGGCTTCCCTTTGGGCATCCTGCTTGGCGGCTTTTTCGGCCCTGTGCTTCTTGACTTTTTTGTAGGTAAAGTATTCCAACATGGTGGGCGGATGTGGTGATTTCTCTCCCCTTTTTCTCTTTTCTTTTTTTTCTTCTGTTCTTCTGTTCTTCTTTTTTTCCCTATATCGTCTGCGCAGGTCAGAGGCAGGCGTGGCACATGTGGTTCTGCTGTGATGTCTAGACAGATGAAAGCTGGGACAAGAGAAAGATGACGTGTGGATGCAGGCTCCTTGGGAGCGGAGGCTAGTGGTCTTCGGTCTTCTGATGAAAACGAAAAAATTACGGGTATGGAAACCGAAATGGAAAGGGATATGGATATGGATATCAGATGGGACAAAACGTGAACGCATGTAGATACAAAACAGATGTCGAGCGTGGCAACGCGCCACTCTCCCCGTCCATTCTTTCCATTCTTCGCCCCTCTCCTCTCGTCTCGTCTCGGCTGAAACAAAAACTTGTTTGTTGCATCTTTTGTTCCCGCCGAGCGCGCGCGTCGGCGATCCAGTCAAAGCTGGCACTCGTTCATGCAGGCAGACACGGCCTGGGCCAAGGCGGCCGCTCTGCCGCGCTGCCGTCTGCACCGCCACGGCACGGACCAGCCCCATGATGTCATGAGCGAGCTGCGATGAGGCCGACACCAGCCGGTTTACCATTTCCCCATTTCCCATTTCCCATTTCCCATCAACCATCAACCATCAACCATGGAGGCTCAGCTTGGTCCATTTCCATACACGCTTCTCCCTGTCGCCACTGTAGTTGAGTGCCGAGAGGGACAGTTTGTCCGGCTTGTGCTTGGCGCATCCCTTGCCGGCATCGACACTTGCGAGCAAGCATCGAGATGAACAGCACGCGTGAGATGAATCCATCCAGCAACCTTCTCCGTCTCATCCATCTCCCGTGTTCAAGTTCCATCGGCATCTTCGTTCCCATCATCATCGTCATCATCCGTCTCTCCTTCCATCGCCGCCTGTCGAATAATATCCTCTGCCAACGTGCTCCTTCGTCCCCCGCTTTTCCTTCTCCCTCGCTGGTATGCTTCCGTCATCGTGACCGCCTTTTCGCCCACGTATCGATCGTTCTTCCACTCGGTCCGGCACTTGGGACACTGTTTGGACCGTCTTGCGCGCCAAAAGGCATCCTGGCAGAAATCATGTAGCCTCAGGACGCACCGCGGCTCGGAGCACCGCATGCCAATCGTCACAATGTCCTTGCAGGCCTCGCAGACCTTGATTCTCTGCCACTCATCTGCAGCCGCCACCTCGTTATATGTCTCCATCAGCCACGGTCGCAGCTCCATCAGCGCCCTCGGTGTCAGAGTGTAGAATCCATCTCGACTCTTGCTGAACCATTCCCCCTCCACAAGTCTTCTCAGCATTGTTTCCACCTCGCTATGCTTTAGGCCGCGGTCGATTGCATGTATTGAGGGTGCGTCCGGATCCGCTGCCTCGTCGTCATTCACCTGGCTTTGTCGTCGGGCGACCGGCCTCGCCAGCTTGATGGCCTGCATTTCCGTGATGGCCAGCACCTCCATGCGAGGCGTGTTGTACTTGTCAAACATGGCATCGAGGATCCGTTTGAGGAATCCAAGCTCTTCCGGGCTGAAGACAGTAGCCAGTTGCGTTTGAGGGTCCGATTGGGTGTTGACGAGCGCGTAGATACGTTTCCTGGTGACTTGATCCACGACGCTGCGGATTTCGTAGTCGAACATGGACGCTGCGGCCGACACCATCTCGACACATGCCAAGAAGTCGGCCTCAGTGATGTCTTCTGCACGCGCCTCCGATCCCCCCATGCCGCTGGCATTGAATATGGCGGCCAGAATGGGCCGCGCATCCTCAAATGTGAGCGTGGCATGAGCGAGAAAAGCCTGGAGGAAGGCTCGGTTGGTATTGTCGTAGTCGGGATCAAGGACCGAGTCCATTGCCGGTTGCTGACCGCCGCGAATTTCCCCGAGGTTCAAAGAAGAAAATTCCTTTCTGTGCTGGACATCCAGATCTGGATGGTTCGAGCCGCCTTGAATGCTGACGTACTGGTCAAAATGCGACGACGCGTGACACGCGTTCTGGTGACGGGGCTGGTGCTTGTGGCATTTGCGACGGGAGCAGCTGCCCCGCCCGTGTGGGTACTTGACTAGATACCTGCCTGCTCCACTTGCCTACGCACTTAGTACAGGTATCTCTTAGGTATTCTCGGTATTTTTTACCTCGAGCTGCCTCGGCTGACTCATCATCATCCACGATACAAGAACTTGTTCCAGAGACACGATGGAACACTTCTGTCATCTCATCGGTTCTAACTCGAATGGCGTTTGGGGGCATCAAAGCGCCTCATCATATTTGAGTTTTGTTTAATAAGCCGAGGCCAAGACAGCCAGCTTGTATTATCCTCATCGTCAACGCAAGGTCGCCGTCGTTTCCAGTCGGGCACCCACCTCTTGTTGTCATCCATCGCGTCTCTCTCCATCCATCCGAGTCAAGCGCGTATTCCTTGACGACCATTGTCCGGTCAATGCATCGGGACCTTTTCCCGAGTTCCTCGCCGTGGAAAACGACGCGTGGACATTCTAGGGCTTTGCAGATCGTGAGGCTTATACCAGGAGGACTTGAGCTTCCTCAACGCAACAGAACAGGAATTATCCTTGTCCACGCGTTCTTTCGTCCTGCCCGCTCGTCATGTCCGACACCAAAGAATTCGACGTCATTCGCATCGCCCGTAGTGATGGGGCAGACACGGGTCCCGGCTACTGGCCGACTATATCCACGGCTTCTAAAAAGATTGCCGGCAAAGATGCGACCACGTCGGACAAGACTCCCAGAATGAAGCCGCAAATGACGCGCCTGGCCGAGGACGATCCCCGGTTCATTGAGTGGCGCATCAAGCTTGGCATCTTGCTCAAACAAGAGCTTTCTCCGAATCCTGAAGGTAGAGCCCTCGCCCCTTCTTCTTCTCTTGTTTGATGAAACCCTCCCCCTGGCCCCCTCCCTTTTTTTTTTTTTTTTTTTTTTTTTTTTTTTTGTCGATTTTAATCCATCAACCGCGACATGGTTCCAAAGCCGCGCATGAAATACTGAACCAGCTTTTACACAGAAGGAAACCCCTGGTACGCTCAGTTCCCACGCGGATACTGGCTGTACGAAAAGTCGAAGCATCTTTGGGTGTCAGGATACCCCATCAAGGCCAAGCTGTACAAAAGCCCGCAAGAGTTTTGCGTCCACTTGATATGGCTGCTCTCCGCGTCCATGGACTACAAGGATTGCTGCTGCGTGCACTGCAACCAGCCCAGCCAGGCGAAGCTCGCCGCGGCGACGGAGGAGCTCATCATCACGCAGAGTGAGACGCCCGTGCCTGTACCAATGCCGACAGCCACGCCAACGACCAAGTCAAACTCGAACACGCCCACTCCTGCGCCTGCTACCGCCGTGCCTCAGAAGGTGACGCCCGTGCCGTTGCCGCCGATTCCCGGACAAAGAGCCACGCCTCCCACCACCGCTGCTGTGTTGGCCAACAATTCACCGACCCCGAAGCCGCCGACTCTCCCCAAGTCGAGCAGCAGACAGGCTACCGCTGCTCCATCGATGCAATCAAGCTCGAGTTTCCCCGTGCCGCAGGCCCAACCACCGCAGTCGCAGTCGCAGTCGCAGTCGCAAGCACAACCATATTCACAACCCCAGTCCCACTTGCAGCCCCAATCACAGCCGCGGCCGCAACCGCAACCGCAACCGCAACCGCAGTCGCAAGCACAGTTGCAACCACAGTCACAGTCACAGTCACAGTCACAGCCGCAACCACAACCACAACCACAACCACAACCACAACCACAGCCACAGCCACAGCCGCAACCGCAACCGCAACCGCAACCGCAACCGCAACCGCAACCGCAACCGCAACCGCAACCGCAACCGCAACCGCAACCGCAACCGCAAC
>SRPV01000701.1:0-15169 GCA_018360135.1 Claviceps sorghi | reverse complement strand
ACGCCAAACCCATTAAAAAAACAAAAAAAAAAAAAAAAAAAAAAAAAAAAAAAAAAGGCAACACAAAGATAAAATAAACCGTCAATCAGGAGACGACTGCATGCCTGCTGCCTTTTTACAGCATGACTCGCTGGTTAGCACACGCTCGCCATTCGCGGCTCGGGCTCCATGACTCGTTCTAGAGCATGGTACCAAACGTATCGCTGTCGGAGGTGGGAATGCGCTTTCGGGGACTGCCACCGTCTTCAGTAGCAGGTTTACGATGTCTGAAGGTGAATCCGACAAAGAGGCTCTTGCTCATTTCGTCTTCACGATCAGCCATGGTCTCCAGAGCCTGCTGCTTTTCGTGAACTTCCTTGTATTTTGCCATGTCTGCTTCGTTGCTAAAGTCGTCAAAGTAGCCAGCATCCGTCTCCGAGTCCAGCTCGGGCACAAATGGGGCTCTGGTTTGTCGCAGGGTATCCCAGTCGACTTCGGCAAAGTACTGGTGGCCATAAATGTCTTGAATGTTTGAGAAGCGACGAGCACGGGAATTGATGCATCTGTGTGTGTCTCCTTGTCAGTATCGCCATCCACTGTGCCTGCCCTGCAGAGTAAAAAAATTCCACTCACGTTGTGATGAAACTCCAGGTTCGGTTGCTGAGAAAGTAGTTGGGGTCCTCCCAGACTGGTCGTTTCAAAACTTCCTTCCAATGCTTCAAGTTTCGCCACGTCTCCTCGGGCGTGGCTCCGGCAAAGGGCGGGAACCCCGTCAGGGCTTCAAAAAGCATGCAGCCCAGGCTCCAGTAATCAACTGTGTAGTCATATTCCTCCCCTCTCAGGACCTCGGGCGCCATGTAGTCGGGAGAACCCACAATGGACTTGGCGTAGTTGACGTCGTTCTGTCGCATATTACGATAACTTTCCCGACGTTCAGCAATCGTTCGCTGATCCATGGGTTTGCCAAAGGGAACCGACGTCTCCGACGCCTCTTCCAGCTTTACTCGCATAGACTCGATCCTCGAAGGGGCCAGAACGCCAGCCGCGAGACCGAAATCGGTGAGCTTGACATGTCCCGTAGAGTCCACGAGAAAGTTCTCGGGCTTCAAATCTCGGTGGATGTACCCCAGCTCGTGAAGGGCGTTCACCGCACAGAACATCTCGGCAATGTAGAATCGCGCGTGCCGGTTGGACAAGACACCCGTGTTGTTAAGCAAAGTGCGAAAATCCCCGCCAGGTACGTATTCCATGGCAAGATAGATACTCTTGTCGTCTTGGAAAGAGTATAAGAGGCGGACCAGCCAGTCGCTTTGCGCCGTCGTGAGAATATCTCTCTCCGTCAGGACGTGGCGGACTTCGTCGAGCTTGAAGAGCAGCTTCTTGCTCATGACCTTTAGGGCGCAAACCTCTCGGGTGTCCTTCTTTTGCGCAAGGAAGACTTGTCCGTAGCCGCCCTGGCCAACTTGGGTCAGGATCTGGAAATCACCTTGGCGAAGCCGTACACGTCGCTTGCGGAGATTGGCTCGCTCTCGTCCAGTATACTTGGTCCACATATGGCTATGAATCTGTTCGTCGGTCTCTGGAGGCGCGGGAAATTCGGCTTTGAAGGCGGCCAGTCGACTTTGTCGCGAGCCAACGTAGGTCAGAAGATCAAAGTAATAATCCAAGAAATCTGTCGCCAGGTGCCCTTTGGATTAGCCCTTTACCCTGTCAAGTACATAAAAAGCTTTGCAGTCTGCTTTGAGGATCGAGAAGAATCGAAGAGTGGAAAGGCACACCGATCACTTACACAGTTGCGTCACGTTGACCAGTCTCTTGATGCCCGGTTTCTGCAAAATCTCTCGCTCCTCGGCCGTCAGGCCCCTCGACGTATTAAACTTCTTGTGTGAGGTCATTGGGCGATCCCTAGTCTCGTAGAGCTGCTGACGAGACCTGGCGGCGTGGTTGTGCTGGGCTGGTGAGTCGGTCAAACCCAGTCTGAATGCGGGAGGGGGGGTGTTTTCCTGGCCCTGCTGCTTCTTCAAGGGACTGCCGGAGGAAGCGGTCTTGTGTACGACGCTCTCCTCAATGTTGGCACTAGACTCGTCCAATGGCTGGGCTTTGGATCTGCCGGGGGAAAGGGGGGTGGTGATGACACTCTGGGGGCGAGCAAGCCTGAGAGGCGAATCGACTCCTGCCGGATTGAGCGCCATGGCAGTGTCAAACGCCGAGGGGAGATCATGCGCGCCAGGCGGGATGGTCTTCTTGCTGGGACTGCCTTGCGGTGTGCTTGGTGGGTTGATGAAGCTATTGTTGTTGACCTTTTTGGTCGGGGTCATGGGGCGGGGAGACGCGTCTCCAGACAATTTGTCCTTGCTTCCCTGGAAGAAGTTGGACATGAAGCCCGCCATGTTGAGATGTGAGAGAGAGGGGCTGCTCGAAGGTCGTATGCGAATGATGGAGCAGTAAGTCGTGCCAGCGGCGAATTGATACTGATAGATTGGTTGTCTGAGGTCCGGAGAGACGGACGAGACGGACGAGACGGGAGAGGCGACGACGTGGCGTGGCGCGGCGTGGCGTGGCAGGCGATGGACGCTCCAGTCGACCGCAGCGCTTGGTGAAAAGGCAAAAGAGGAGTAGCCGCAAGAGAAGCGGGTGACGGAGAAAACAGCAGCAGCAATTGCTCGGCGAAGGCAGAGCGGATGTAAAGCGCCCAGGCGATGTTTGCCAGTTGGCGAGGGAAGGAGGCAGGAAGCGAGAGGCAGAAGCAGGAAGCAGGAAGCAGAATGCAGAATGCAGAATGCAGAATGAATGCAGAAAAGCAGACCGGTGAGATGGGCGTCTGGGATCTTGCCTTGCCTGGTGCGATCCAAATCGGACTGGAGGCTGCAGGAAGGAGCGAGCCAGGGGGGGGGGGGGGGGGGGGGGGGGAGGCTGTCCTGGTGCTTAATCTTATGCGTGTCATTGGGCCGCGGCCCCGCCGAAGTCAACACAGTTTGTTGTAGGGGCAACGGCCCAATCAGTCATGTTGGGTTGGGTCGTGGTCTGTGTCTCTTTCGTCCGGTTGTTGATGGTTGATGGTCCCGACTCCCGGCTCCGACTCCCGACTCCCGACTCCCGACTCCCGGCACAATGCCCGCTCGCGCATCAGTTCCAGTCAGCCGACGAAGAATCAAGATTCACAGCGGCCTGGCGTCCTCTGCAACCGCCCGCACCGCCTGGTCAATCCTGGCGCGGTTGCCACAGTGCCTCGGTCAGACGCCATGGACAACATTGACTGAAGCCAGACACGCCGCACGGCACAAGACGCACCAGACGCAACAGACGGCACGCGGCACGCGGCATGCCACCTGGCGCATCAGGGCCGCACCGTCTGAAAGGCTGGAGATCTTGAAGATCTGAAAATCTGAAAATCTGAAAATCTGAAAATCTGAATACCATGCACCACCTCGTGCGTCGCCTGTTCCCGCGCCTTGAATCCGGCATCTAATCTTATCAATCTCCCCACCCCGCCCTTTGTCGCCACCGCGCGGTGCTCTAGCGCGTGCAACGCGCGGTGGCGCAGATAATCAGGCAATCGAGTGATTATTCTATCTAAGCTATGTTTTACATACAAAGGAAAATAAGTGCGCGTTTTATGGGCTAGGAGATAGCCCTCGCCAGGCGCGGTTTTACTATTATCCGAGCATAGGACTCACGCCACCTATGCTCCCCGGGCAACAGGTGCGAACCCCTCATCCCTCACAGCAGCCATGACATGTTTACTTGTTGGTCACCAGACATGTAGGTACTTACTTGAAGTACATAGGTAAGTATGAAGATGGCAGCCACCTTGCGCATCTCGTCAAGACTGCTTTAAGTACCGAGGTGCCCAGGCCGCACCCTAATTTCTTGCCTCCTGACCGTCTGCTGTCGCACTAGAAGCGCCAGATCCCGTGGAAGTCGCTACACGCCTGTTCGTCGGGAGTGATTCAGAATTTCAAGAATTTCCAGCATTTCCGCATTTCCGCATTTCCGCATTTCCAGGCTCCAAACTCTAGGTTCCATCGCTCCCACGACCAGCACCAGCATCATTGCCACGATGAAGCTGTTTCATGCCGTCACCAACCTGGCTGCGTTGGTCGTCACGACGGCAGCGCCAAGCCCTCTGTCGGTGCCGGAAAGTCCGGCAGAATGGAACAGAATCCCGACGAGCTACGAATCCGCCGTCATGGGTCGACGGATTCTTGCCCTGTCCAAGCTCGCCACCCTGTCCACCATCTTTCCTGACGCACCGGAAAGTGATGCGAGCCGTCGGCAAGTCCGCCCCGATGACATGGGCGGCCAGCCCGTCGGCCTGATGGACTACGTGGCCGACTGCGAAGACCAAGGCAATCCCACCATTCTGGCCATCAGGATCAGCACGAGCTTCGAGAATGCCCGCGCCGGTTCCAACACCACGCTCTCCATGAGGTGGACGCCCCCATACCCGCCGGCCAGACGCCTGTCCTTGATGTCTCGCCTGTCGGCCTACCTCGCATTGCTCGGTGGCAAGCACCCCTATCCTGCGCCATCGGAGCATCAAGACACGCCCGACCCCGTGCCGTACTCGGCTGCCAATCTGCCTAGATTCTCGCTCTTTGGCTACCTGGAAGCCATGCACGCCGACGACGAGGAGTCGGCCACCCGGCTAGCGGCGTGTTATACGGCAAAACATGGCGATGCCCGGTTTTGGCTTCCCGGGAACCGCATTCACGAGAGCGAGTGGATGAGATTGGTCGTGACACATGTCTACTGGATCGGAGGCTTCGGGGACAGAGCCTTCATCGGATGGATTCCCGTCGAGAAATGGAGACGGGTGACGAGGAAGGAGTGGGAGGCCGTCCGACTGCCGGGCGAGAAGAAGGGCTGGAGTGAGTGGAATGCGGGGGAGGAGGGCGAAGAACTCTGAGATTCGATGAAATGGGTCTGGTCTGGTTCTGATGGAAATGGTGCCAATGGTGCAAATGGTGCCGAATTGCTCTAATGGTCGAACGATTGACAGAATGGCAGAGAATGCGTGCACGTATCATGAATGGAGGACTTTTTTTTTTTTTTTTTTTTTTTTTTTTTTTTCTTCCTTCAATTTGATGAACCTGTTACACGACTACCGGCCCCATGACGAGAGAATATGCTCCTGTCGGACCGGATGCGGGATCCGAGGGCCCGTCTGCAGTTGCACGTACGACAGACTTCAAAGACTGATGCAACAGATGATGCAACAGATGATGCAACCTGCCTGGTCTCGTGACCTTCGGAGACACCGCTTCGGCAAGGCCTTCAATGGCGGTGACTGGGCCGTGACAGAACAGCTGGTCGGCTGGCTGGTCAAGCCGCTTTGCCAGAGAAACACCTACCACCAATCACCACAGCAATCTCGGGTGCAGCCAAAGCGTGCAGGACGGTACTGGGTGACGATGGGCCATGGAGGGGAGTCGAGGGAAAGCGATGAGGTGATGAGCAAATTCCTGGCTCACGGCTGCGACCTCACAGTCTTCCGAGCGGCCGGGGCTTTCGCTTCTTCCGCCCGCCGTTTTCCAGGTCAAGCGTGCATTAGGTAAGCTCTGCCGTGTGTGGTGAAACGTTTACCCGCCGCCGGTCCACTCTGGTGCTTCAGCACCTAAGTACCTAGGTCCTTAAGTACCTACTTAGGTAAGTGCCTACTTAGGTACTTGATTACGTAGTGTAAGTAGGTACCTTAGGTATTCACCTAAGGTAAAGTAGGTACTTGGGTGCTGCGTGAGTACCCAGGTAACGCTGTCAGCTAACAAGGACACGTCGGCCACGTCAAAGCAAGCATGGAGAATACCCGAAGCGCCTAGGATATACTCGCAGGCACACGTTGGTACCTAACAGATATGTACAATTCGTCGGGACACAGAGGCACCATCGCCACCCCCCCCCCCACCCTCCCTGGTCCCCTCCCGCTCCTCGCATCACATTGCATCGTTGGCGGCGGAAGAAAGGGAGGGGGGGGGGGGGGGGGGGGGGGGGCGCACTGCTGGCCGCTCAAGCTGGCAGCTGGCTTCAATGCTAATGCTTATTATGCCGATGCCGATGCCGATGCCGATGCCAATGCCAATGCTGCTGCTGCTGCTGCTGCTCCGGCCACTACACTACCAGACCTTATCGTCCCAGCCACTCGTGAGTCTCCTCTTGGCCTGTGCTTGGCCTGTGCTTGGCCTGTGCTTGGCCTGTGCTTCCTGCCAATCCTGACCTCCCATTGACCCCAACCGCCCTCGTGGCCGACACCCTGGCCGGACCTTTCTCTAGACAAAGTCGACGACGTCCATCGGCCGGCTAACCCCCGACGCTCCTCGCCTTGCCTCGCCTTGCCTCGCCTCGCCTCTCGACATCGATCTTCCCAACGCCCTCCCGCAGGCACATCACAGGGCCGAGCAGCCAATCTTGCCACGCCCGCTTCCTCTTCTGGTCACCCGGCTCGTTGGTGGTCCGGGTGCGACCACACTGACGGGGAACCTTGTCCATCCCCTTTCGCGCTTGGTGCTGCGGACCTCAGCCGACCACCCCCGTCCAGCTGCAGCTGCGGTCTGGGCGCAAACTTCACTTCCACCTGGCTCCGAAAGACGCATCGTGTCGGGTCCGACAATCTTAATCCTCCTGGCCGCCGCACTTCTCCTCGGCGCCGACCCCATCCATTGCCTCGTCCCATTCCTCGGGATGGCGCCCCTTCGCCCGTGCGAATCATGACCTCGAGGACCCCCATGGGCGTCCAGCCGCAACAGCCCCAACGAGGGCTCGGCCCGACGCTGCAGGTCCAAAGGCCCTCAAACCATCATCAGCGCACTATGCCATCATCCCAACTGCAATATCTCCCAGCCTCTCCTTCCAAGCGAGAACCCGTTCCGGCTCCCGACGCCAATATCGACTCCATCGATGCATTGTCCACCCGCCATGTGTCGACACCCACCAGACGTCAGGGCTCCAAGCTGCGACTCGAGTTGTCCAACGAGCTCGCCAATACCGGGCCACTCTCGTCAACCGAGTCCCCCCAGACCCTTACGCCCTCGCAAATCATGCCTGCTTCTTCCGAGCCCGTCGACACCGAGAACATGAGCCCAGCTTTGTCCAGGGCCTCGCAGCATGATAATCTCGACAACCTTCCCATGCCAATGCCCAAGCGTCGGCTCCCAAAACCATCCCCGAACGTTCCCTCCACGCGGCCAGTGGTACCCTCGACGCCCCCGGCCAGAAAAGACGTCAGACCGAAACCGTACACAGTTGAGATACCGACTGCGGCGCCCCGGTACGCGAGCACAAATCGCAACCACGGCGCCACGCGGGATCCTTTCAGCAAGGGCCTTTTCTCGGGTCATGCCGATTTCTTTCCTTGGTCGGGAGTTCATCACGAAGACGAGTGGAGTACCGAGGCCATACAGAAGGGCACATGGGACAGAGGTACCCGAGATGAAGCGTCGCCCGCTAGGCTCGTCATTTTTCCTCCTCTGAAGCAGAAATGCGGTCTCAATGCCCTGTCCACAATCTTCATGGGCGTGCTGAACCAGAGGCGCCATCGCGGACAAATCACTGCGCCCTCCACCTTCAAACCGCCTCCTCGTGTCACTCTCACCGACACAAAACGAGAGATCTGGCTCAAAGACCTGGCCAATCCTGCCATATCGTTGCGACGCCTGAGCAGAACGATTCCGCATGGTATTCGAGGGCGAACACTTCTCGACCAATGCCTGAACAAGGATGTTCCCACGGAACGTGCCGTCTGGCTGGCCAAATGTGTTGGCGCCAATGAAATCAGAGCCTTCAAGAGGAAAGGAGCCAGCGGGGCCTTTGTCCTTGGTGGTGAGCTCAAATGGATCCGAGACTGGACTGTCTTTGTAGAACAATTCCTAGAAGCCGTCGTATCTGCCTTTGGAGAGCCTGATTGGAAGTCTAAAGTGACGTATGCGTAAGTGATGCTTCCTTGCAAATAAAAAAAAAAAGAAAAGAAAAGAAAAGAAAAGAAAAGAGAAATAAAGAAGGAAAAAAGGAAAAGAAGGAGAGGGGGGGAAAAGAGGAAAAGGAGAAAGAAGAAAGAAAGAAGAAAGACAGGAAAAAAAAAGAAAAAAAAAAAAAAAAAAAAAAAAAAAAAGACAAACATTTCGTCCGACTCTTGATGCTGACGCCATCTACCCCTTTCTTTCTCTCACAGCATCCGGCTCGCAACATACCTCTACGCCGAGCAGCTGCTGGATCGCGATCACTATCTGGAATGGATTGTATCCGGCCTAGAAAATAGTCCTCAGTCGAGGATCCCCATGTGGATCCTGATTGCGCAAATACATTGGGGTCATTTACTGCAGCTACGGAAATGCGGTAGAAGGCTAGTCTTTTCGATACTCAACCACCTACATGCGGTACGATAAAAACCAACGTCCTTCACGCCCGTTCGTTTCGTTCGTTCGTCTCTGTGGGGCCAAGGCTAATGTCTGGAAATGATTTGACAGATCGACAAGGACCCTGATCGGGATATCCTCATTCAGTTGTCCGGCCAGTTGTCGGCGCTCGCACTCTCGCTGATCAAGGAAAATCCCGAGAGCTTCATTTGCCCGCCAGCTTGGCAGCGCTTCAGCGAGACCATGAGGCTCAATATTCCAGCTGACGATACCGTGGCCCAGGAGGCGTACAACAATATCAAGCTTCGCAACGCGAGACTGTCAGTAGCGAATACGATCTCTCCACCAGGCGGCCGCCAACACTTGGTGCAACTGCTAGACTCTACATTAATGGGAAGGTATACCCGTGACCTGGCCGCCAAGTGCTGGGAATCTGCCGAGGACAAGTTTGGGATGATCAAGGCGACCGTGGAATGGGCCATCTCGCTCCACAGACCCGGGGTAGCCAAGCTTTACGTTGCCGCAGGTCTGATCAAAGACTGGAGTGTCTTCCGAGTGAATGCAACCTCTGCGATTCTTGACGTACTGGGAGGCATTGGTCCGGGCGACAACGGCAGGAAGAGATGCATGATTCGATTGGTGTCTGAGCTGGTACGATCTGGACACTTCCATGTCCCTCAGTACATGCAGTGGCTTATTGGCCGCGGTGGTCTTCACAGCGCCCACGAAATTGATCCAGTCGATGCGCCTTGCGCGTCTCGTTTGCTGGTTGAACTGCCCGTCCATTGTTTGTCCAGCGAGCAGACCTCTCAGAGGGGGAGCCTTCTCCGGCGCGCTGGTAACTATTCCCTTTCGGATGAAGAGAACGACACTGCCAATGCGATCGAATGTGTGGACAACTCTCTCGGCTTGGCCATGTACCTCGGAAATGTCGATTCGTCGCGGAAACCCATGTCACGGAAGAAGCTGCTGCGAAGAGTCGTACGTAGCAGCAGGGCGGTGCAGAGTGCCATCGGCACCCACCTGTGTGATGCTGTTACAACACGGCTCCCCTGCCATCCCGGGTTTGTGATGACGTTGGACACGTTTCTGTCCATTCGCACCATGATGGAAACCATCGAAGACTTCAGCAAGCTCGCGGGCATCTTGCGGAGCTCTTCAGCCTGCCCCGATGCAGATGTACTTGCAGCCTGCGTGGATACCATCAATGCGAACCTGGATGTTTTCATGGCCATGGGATCCGCCGAAGCACTGTTTGACGTGCTCATCGACAGGCTCAAAAGCATAAGCCGTGATCAAGGCACTCCCGTGCGGTCACTGCTCGCAGCGCTTTCGGCCATTGCTCCTAGACTGCCCGGTAGAGATGATGTTGCCCGGCAGCTGGCACTCGAGTTGGCCCAGAATGATCGTTCCAACGCTCTCGACGCCTGCTCACCGGTTTCCGACAGCATGGCAGCTCAAGGCCAAACAGCCGAAGGAGAGGTCTCTGAGCAAATCGACAAGCTTCTGGCCAGCGGGAACATGATTGATCATCCCACCATGAATCGTCTGTTCCGGTACATTGCTCCGAGGTTGGAGGCCGGATGGGTCAAGCTGGATGACAATCGGCGAATCTTCGCGTCGCTCCTGTCGCGACTGCGCATGTTGGATGCGCCTCATTTCGACAAACTGATGGCGGACTGGATCAGCCATATCCGGACGCTGCGGAAACGACCGCCTCTTGCGGAACTCTTCCCCCTACTGGTCAGCCTGGGGTGTCTGTCCATCGCGACGATTCTCCACACGGCGAATGCAAGCTCGGTCATGGTCGACGGTGGTGCAAACGAAGCGGCGACAGTGCCGAAATCCGCGACCTACTTGCAAGAACTGCTCCAGTTGACCACGACCAGGCCGGCGGCGACGACGCCGGCGCTCGAGGCCGAAGAGGCTTATCGTTTCCGCATCCAGGCACAGAGTGCCACACTCGACCACGCCAAGGCCCTGGCGCTGCTGATACGCAACACGATTATCGAGTACTCGGCCATTCGTCGGGCTCCTCCTGGTGGGACTGTTTCGCAGCTGCCTCTCGACAGCACAGAATGCCACGACTCCCTTTTGGACACGATGCGATGGCTGGTCGTAGCAGATGCGACCATGGTGGCAGAGGTCCTGAACGTCGGTACACTGCCATCGGCGGCCAGAAGTGTGGCCCAGAGGATGGTGACAAGGTTGTTGTTGGCCGGAGAAGGGCCAGAGGACCATCAGCAACCGTCCTTTGACGAGATCCTGCGTCTTGCCAACGACTTGACAATGCCGTTCTGCCAGTTGCAGCTGAACCTGGTTCTTTCGACGCGACCACAGTCCGGGGCAAGTGACGACGGTGAAGGCGGACCGCCACGCTTCGAGGCGTTTGCAAAGGCCATGGACAAGGCCATTCAGTCACAGAACATTATGTGGACAAGCATGTTGCCGCGTCTGAGCGAGGATATCACGCAGGGGTTCAACCGGGAAGCGCACACCAGGTTTCTGGACTTGATGCCATCGAGCAAGTCGTCGGACACAATGGCCACGACGGCAACAGACGGCAGTCGCATTCATCTTGCCGAGAACCTGCTCGGTGTCATCGAAGCCATCAACTCGGGCCGCCGGTCATCACCCTCTTCTTCTTCCAGGTCGTCATCGGCCTCCCTGACCAACAACTCGGTAGATAAGCTAGCGCATCTGTGGGAGATGATTGCATGCCAGGATGACGGAGCGGCGACCCAGGCGCGGAGAAAACAAGTATTTGCGCACTGGCTGCCCATCTTGCTGAGGTTCATCACACTAAATAGCATGCACGAAACAGCCAACCACGGCAGTGGTGGTGGTGGCGGCAGTGGTGGTCCTGGCACTGGCGCAACGGCAACGACGAGTACGACGACGACGAATATCACGACGGCGACGACGACGACGACGACGACGACGACGACGACGACGACGACGACACCGGCGGCGGCGGCGACGGCCTCGGCAGCAAAGGCTTCTCCCGCGGCCGTCAACCACGAAGCCAAGGCGCGCATCATCATTGTCTTGTGCGGGCTTTTGCTCGAAATCGAGGCTCTGCCGCAAGAGGCAGAGGCGGCCACAGGATCGCTGTGCCAGCAAATATTCGACATTGCGACGCTGCTGGTGGATTCCCTGCCGGACGATTTACGCGCGCAGTGCGCCAAAGCCATTCTCTTCCTGCCGGGCTCGTCGGCAAGCACGAGCACCACGTCGGATGCGCGCATGTACTACCTGCTCAGCACGCCGCGCCCGACGTCGGCCGAGAACCTCAGGCTCGCCCACCGCGACAAGTCGTCGCTGCCGTACACGGCGGCCGCCCGCAGCATGGGCGCGCTGTACGGCATCGGACCGACGTCCAACGAGCGCCTCAGCCCGTTTGCGATTCGGCGGTGGGAGATTCTGAGCGAGCCGACGCCCAATGTTGGCGAGAACGACACGAGTCTCAGTCTGGGGCTGTTTGAGGCGATTAAGATTCAGTAGCGCTCGGTTGTCTTGGCATGATTGTTTTGGTTGCATGGGTATTTTGGTTGCCTTGGTTGCCTTGGTTGCCGTGGGTGTTTTGGTTGCCGACTGTGGTTGTTTTGGTAGTATTTCGACGGTGATGATTGGGTTGCATTTCAAGAGGCTTGTTTGCTTTCATTTTGACGTGGATGGTTGGTTGCATTTCAAGAGGCTCGTTTGCTTTCATTTCAACGCTGATATTTACTTGCATTCCCAAAGACTCGTTTGCTTTCATTTCAACGCTGATATTTACTTGCATTTCAAAAGGCTTGTTTGGTTGTATTTCGCAAATGGGTCTTGGCCGTCTTCCACACATCAGTTGCGTTCTGCATATCACATACTTACACAGTGCTTTTGGTTCTACATCCGCGCAACACACGCATATGCATACATGCATGGGAATGTCCGCCTCGTTCAGAAACGTCCCCGGCAGACGGGTCGTGTACACCTACTGCATCGGCAGCTTCGCACCCGGCACGTCAGCTGAGGGCTCAAGCTGCTGCTTTTGTGGCCTACGTGCATCTGGTGCCCATGCCGGCTGCAGTCATGGGAGTGACTTGGAGGTACTCGAGGTTGCCGGGCCACCCGTGAATTGCGCTTGCCCGATCATGGTCCGTGGACCGGGCTGCTCGTGCAATGGCGTTGGTGTTCGATGTCCATGGTACATCTAGGAGCCTTGCTTTTACAATGATATTGATAAGCCTGGACGTCTGACGCGCTCGTCTTCACAAAGTCCACGAATCCTCATGCCTTGTGATGTACCGAGCCTTAGGAGCTAGTCCACAGCAGCTCATAATCGCCGCTCAACGTGCCGACGCACCCGATGTCCTTCCCTCCGCACGTGCGCTGACACCAGAGCACGCTTCACCGAGGCGCCGTCTCCTTCACAGCCACGACACGCGCCTACGCACCAAAGGATGGACGCAACGAGCGGCCGTTCATGGCCCTTTGTAGGAAAACACCAGCCGCCATCGTGGAAAAGGTGTGGCATCATGTTCATGGATACCGCAGACGCACCGAGTGCATATACCCACGCAAGAACCAGGACCGAGAGACAGGATAATAGTCGTAACAATAAAATGATAATCAAAAGGCCACGACAGCGGAATAGACTGCTATACGAAAACTAGACAGTACAGGGCATGGAGACAAACGCCGATGCAATAATGAACAACTTCGTATCCGACTTGTCATGGACAGTCAACTCACACATGAGAAGGATGCGTGGGGGGACGACGGGGGAGAAAAGAGAAGAGAAAAGAAAAGAAAAAGAAAAAGAAAAGAAAAAGAAAGAAAAAAAGGGACAGAAAGGGACAGAAAAGGACAGAAAAGGACAGAAAAGGGGAAAACAGCGTCGACATAGAGCATTCATCAATCTCAGCTCCCTGTTCCTAGCCTGACCGCTCATCCCCTGTTCGCCTCGAGACCATACCCTTCGCTTTCGCTTTCGCTTCCCCTGATTTCCTTCAGTCTTCATCGAAAATCCGATACGTGTTCTGTAGAATTGTGTCAACAACCTTGATCTGCCACCCAGCATCGGAAATGGCCACACTGGGATCAGATCCCATCAGAGTAGGTCCAAATATAACGGCCAGGTTGTGAGAGCTCATCCTGTTGACGTGTGAATTGTCCATGACCCGGTACAGATGGAGCGTCATGGCACGGAGAGTGGCGTAGTTGGGGTCGGGAAGGGAGTTGATGATGGCGTGGAGGGAGTCGCGGCGCACGTTGTCGTCTTCGTTTTCTGAGGACACTTGTTTTAGCAAAAAAGAAGGAAAGAAAGAAAAAAGGAAAAAGGAAAAAAGGAAAAAAGGAAAAAAGAAAAAGGGAGAGAAAATAAAAGAGCAAGGGCCAGGAAAACGCCCAAGAACAAAAAGCTGCGACAACATACTGGCTGCGTTGACAAATGCACCATGAAGCTCGTATGTCAACAGCGGCTCGGGCAGACCCCGAAAGAATTGCTTCAGGAGGCCCGTTACGCTGTTCACATCGTGGTAAAAGTTCTCTGGATTCCTGAAATCAAGAGCAGGATCAGACGAGTCTGTTTGTGAGCATCCCGCGTTTTCATTAGCCTCATTCCGCCATCCACCAAACTACAACACGACCCCATAAGATTCCAGACAAGGTGAGCACGTACCCTTGTCAAACATTTCCCGGAGCTTGTTGACGTGGTTGAGCGATCCGGATTGTCGATAGATGCCCTCGACGCCTAAGCCGAACAGGTCGACGGCCTGGATACACTGATAGACTACCATGGGCACGGCCAGCCCGTCCCTTTCGAACAGAAACTTCAACGACTTGCCAAAGACCACGTCATCAAGCTGCGTGGGCTCCGCGCCGCTCCGCACTGCAGCATTTGCGTCGTCGACTCCGCTGAGCGGGCCAGTGTTGTGGAATTCCTGCTCGCCGGAAATTTGAGGCGTTACACCAGGTGGCGGGTTTGAGGATTGCGGCGAGGGCTGGGAGCCTTGGAAGGAAAGGACTCCCAACTGAGGGGGTCCAGGAGGGCCCATCATGTCACCACCATGTCGAGGAGCCAGATAAGCCGAGTTCCTACTGGGAAATTGTTGCTGCTGCAAAGCGCTGGGCTGGCTCAGCATATTGCCATGGCTGAAGCTACGTCCATGGTTCTGGCTCTGGCTGTATAATCGATTTGCATCTCCCATGTTGCCTCCCGAGGGCGACACTGATGGAAGCCCGCCTTGTGATGGAACAGCGCTTCCCATGGCACCAAAGTTGCTGCCGCCACTTCTAGATGCCATGGTAAAAGAGTGGCTCGGCAGCCCTTCGCTAGGACCAGAAGCTTGACCAACAATCTGCGGCACATGTACGCTGGATGAGGGGGGTTGCATGGAGGCGGAGGACGATGAGGGAGGATTCAAGATCTGAACAGAGGGGATGGACCAGGTTAGCTGAACGATTGCGAGGAATCGTCCCAGAGTTTTTTTGTACAGAAAATAAAAAGAAAGGAAAAAGAAAGAAAAGGAAAAAGAAGAAAAGAAAGGAGAGGAGAGGAGAGGAGAGGAGGGGGTGGAAGAAAGAAAAGCATACAGGATTCCGCTCGTATCGAACCTCCGAGTGAGGTTGGATCTTGCCATGCTGTCCAGCAACAAAGTCGTTCATATCCTTCTCGTTGTCGATCGCAGCGACAGCTTCGCGCAAGCTTCGCGGCTTCCCAGCACCCTCGGGAGCTTGATTGTTCTTGAAAGGACTGACAACCAAGCCGTTGCCGAGCAGTAACTTTTCATTGAGGGCAGCTACATGGGAACTGTCAGTGTCTGGCCAAAAAAAAAAAAAAAAAAAAAAAAAAAAAAAAA
>SRPV01000700.1:0-15193 GCA_018360135.1 Claviceps sorghi | reverse complement strand
TTATTTACTTAAAAATCTTTATTATTTAATATAAGGTTATTATATATTTTAAAAAGATTAGGAAAAATATTATTATTAGTATTATTATTTATACTATTAACTAATATTAGTAATACTATTTAGAGGTAGTTAAATTATAGTAGTACTAATATATATATTAAATTATATATTAAATTGCTTTTAATTTAATCTAAAATTAAATTATTACTTATTATATATTAAAGATATATATATATATAAACGTATAGAAAAAATTAATTATAGTAGGTATAGGAACTAAAAATAGATGTAGCTAATAGGATTTAGGTACTAAACTAATAGTATTATTAGGTAAGGTGAGGTCTGTATATTAGGTTAGTTGAGGTCAATTGGAAAATGTGGTGTGAGCTGTAGACTCGGCAGAAATATAGAGAATTGACTGACGTTATTATGTTACACATGCACATATGTACATTATATTGCTGTCCTGATCGGCTGAGAAACTCGATCACCGCACAGATGCAGGGTAGCTCGATGCTCTCGGCCCATAAATGCAGGGTCCAATCTATGTACAAACATCCAAACTTGGACGTCGATCGAAACTTCTAATGAGCGTCGCAAGCTCAACCTTGCAGCCACAACTGACCGCAATTGGCCCGCAGCCGTGACCAAAGATCTCGCATCATGTGGGTTTTGTACTAAAACCTCAACCACCCACCATGTCGATCCGGATCGGGACCTTGCGCGGTGTCCTGAGGTGCAGCCGCCAAGCCCAGTCGCCCCGAAGCACTTTCCTCAGGGCCTTCTCGTGCTCAGGTCAGTCACAGGCAATGCCAATGCGGCTCAGCCAGAGAGAATAACGTCTTCTCGTGCTAAACCGGCCATGTAGGGATCCGGCTTTCGAAAAAGTCCCCGCAGACATCCAGCGGCTCGCTTTCGGTTCGAGGCGTCACCTACAAGAAGGACCCTGCCTGGTTCAACATTCCACCCAACGTGCTCGACGCTACATCGCGAAGACTTCATTTGCAGAAAGACCACCCCGTGTACATTACTCGCAAGATCATCGAGTCGAGCTTCCCTCAACCTACCTACAAGTACTACAATGACTATCACCCCGTCGTATCCACACACCAAAACTTCGACTCGCTAGGATTCCCGCCCAATCACCCTGGCCGGGCCCTCTCCGACACATATTACATCAACGACACGACGCTGCTGCGGACGCACACGAGTGCGCACCAGGCGGAGGTCTTCCGAGCCAACGAGAGCGATGGCTATCTAATATCTGCTGATGTGTACCGCCGAGATGCCATTGACCGAAGCCACTACCCCGTCTTCCACCAAATGGAGGGGGCAAGGTCGTGGGACCGGAAACGTGTGCCCAACGGAGACATAGTCGCCGCCGTACGAGCGGACCATGCGAAGCTACCATTACACCACGTCCAGGTCGAGGACGAGAACCCCCCTTTTCACGAGGAGCGCAATCCTCTGCAGGACTGCCATTCGGCAGCCGAGGCACAAGCCATTAGCGAGCATCTCAAGCAGTCGCTAGAGTGCATGGTTGTCCGTACATTCTCACGCGCCAGAGAGGCTGCTCGAAAAGGCGACCCGGACTTTGTAGACGAACCGCTGCGAATGCGCTGGGTCGAGGCCTATTTTCCATTCACCAGCCCCTCGTGGGAGCTCGAAGTCTACTACGCAGGAGATTGGCTCGAAGTGCTGGGCTGCGGCGTCGTCAGGCAGAGCCTCTACAACAACGCTGGCGTGCCTTCTCAACTCGGATGGGCTTTTGGCGTCGGCATCGACCGCATCGCCATGCTGCTGTTCAAGATCCCCGACATCCGCCTCTTTTGGTCTCAGGACCAGCGCTTTCTCTCACAGTTTGAGGGCGTGTCGGACGACCTCGACAAGCTGAAGCGCTTTACGCCCTTCTCCAAGTACCCGCCTTGCCCCAAGGATGTCTCATTCTGGCTGGCGTCGACGTCGGCTGCCGGCGGAAACACGACGGGCAACTTCCACGAGAACGACGTCATGGAGATTGTGCGTAGCGTGGCTGGCGACGTCGTCGAGGATGTCAGACTGATTGACGAGTTTGCGCACCCCAAGACGGGGAGGAAGAGCATGGCGTACCGCATTGTGTACCGGAGTCTGGAGCGCACTCTGACGAATGAGGAGACGAATGCTTTTCATGAGAATGTGCGGAAAGCACTAGTTAGAGAGTTGGGTGTTGAGCTTCGATAGGCACTAAGGGTAGCTCGTCCGTGGGCAGGGACTTGAGGCGTTTTTATCGCTGCTCGACTGTGGCAGGCAAAGTCTTTGTATGAGCGGGATGTGCGTGCACCCTTTGTTTTGAAAAAAATGTACTGTATACTCGGGTAAATCAACATTGTACATCGCCTCAAGCCTCCATTCCTCCCACAGGCAGTCTGCGTCCTGAGTCCAGATTATTCCGTTGCAAACCCGAGGCTTTACCCAAACAGAGGATCTGTCTATGCTCTGTGACGACCTCAGATATGACATCAGGGGCAGAGCGCGCACCTCTATGCTTCAACACTGGAGGACCGAAGACCGTGCACTTTCTACGCGATGGGAAGCTTGGCACACGATGGGCATGACGTAGCACCTTTGATTCCTGCACCTTCCTTCCCTGTCTTCAGATATGTGCAGCGAAATCACGCCATCTTCATTGCTATGAATTTGTCTGGGGATAGCGCAAAGTTGGCCATGTGCTCCCGTGGCTCCTCCCTTTCCTTTGACAACTTTTCATCTCTTTCCTATCAGATGCTCTGTATGTGGCCATTTGTGCGTCGACCCGCCCATTCATGCGTTAGATATGAGGAGGCTCATATCAGGTCATGATTATTGATCTCATTGTCCTCCGAGCGACCGTAGTCTGTATTCACCATCCGTCTCGCAAAGGAGTGACGGAAACTCGCGTTCCATCTTTCTGAGTAAACTAGTTGCAGCATCACATGGGGCGCGTGCTTTCTTTGGCAACCTGGTGTGATGATATCTAAAAAGCACTACAATCCAACTATCTCGGCTGCAGCTGCTCACACTCACTTGAATAGGACTGGCGTATATACAGAACATTCGTCGGCGAGGAGATGCTTCGCGGCGCAAATGAGCTTCGGTGTCGATGTGACTCTCGGATAGGAACGATTTAAAAACGTCCATGGTGTGACACAATAAATATGGAAAACGATCACGTTGACATGGCCGATGGACCGCCGATGTGGCAGGAAATAACACCGCCTTTTCAAGATTTCCTTGATCCAAATTACGCTGCGATCCAGGTGATTCTGAAGTGAGAGACGTCTTCTTCTGAATCTAAGCGATGATGACGTACGATATAGCCCAGTTGGGGGCGGAGCAAACGGAAATGACACCTTTGAAGTGAGAGTCTTGTGAACGTTGTGCTGCCGCCTCCCTGCTTTTGCGCCAGCTGTTACAGGTGCCAGCACGCAAAGTTGTAAGAATTTTCCAGTGAGCTTGCATTTAAAAAATGTGAGAAAATACCTGCGTTGATTGACTCTCTTCATCTGCACACTGCGCTCTTGCAACCAAAGACCGGAGACCGACTCGAGCAGGAACCCGGTTACACAAGGAACCTTTTGTCTCCTATAATTTTGAATCCTACAATCAAAATAAGAAATACGCGCTAAAATGGAACGAGATCTCTGGTTCAGCCAGCTCCGCAGGGCACCGCATCTCAGTGTTGGGAATCGATGCGGAATTTGCAAAGACTATTTCAAAAACGATGACTGGTTTGTGGCTTGTATGTGAAAGGCCTTCGCTTTTCAGAGCAATAGAACGAGCTCTAACCTTAGAAATCAATCTAGTCTATAACGTGTCAACTGAAGATGTCGCATATCCTCGAAAGTATTCGTCCTATAAGACGCTCGAAATCACGCAACCGAATGAAGATGAATGGTACATACTTTGCCACGATAGAAGCTGTACCAAATGCGTGGATGGTTATGAATATTCAGTCGCACACAGAGATTGCATCAGACTTGTCGAGATAAAAAACGAGACGTCGCGATACGACTCAGCATACGACTTTCAGCACAGTATCTCATCGAGACAGCCGTGGTACGACGGTTTAATGCTCAACTTCCCACAATTAGACCGGTGCTCGGGTTTTGGGAAGCTTGCAGTTGAGGCCTCGAAGTCGCTAGGTCTCCCGTCCATGGGAAATATGCCATGTGAAATCATTGAAAAAATCCGTCGTTTCTGCCGAGGTAGTTTATTTTGGCGGTATTGCGAAGCGGAAAACTTTTTTCTAGCACTATTTGAACCCAAAAGTCGTGACGTTGCTTTGAGCGATATATGTGGCTGGACGCGCGGACAAGAACCAAGCATTCGTGGTTATAATTACGTCGACGACGGACATGGGGTATTGAGAAAGCCTGTCCGCCTAACTTACGATTGTTGGGGGCTCCAAAAGATAGAGCGGTTATTTGTGCGCAAATCCTTTTCTCACGCGCCAAGCACACACGAAAGGTTTGTTGTCATTTCGTCAATCGAGGCCGAGAGAATACAAGTGAATTATAAGGTGAGTCCTTTTCAAGGTATGACATGAACATTAGCGAAGCCTGGGAACATCATATTGACAGCGATGCTTTAATAGTCTGGCATGTTCCAAGTTAAGATGCCAAAATATGCCGACTGGAGGCCAGGGAGGCCACTTGAACCATCAACCGTCTGGGATATCCCAAACCCACCGGCAGACCACCATTTGTCGATATATGAGCCTCTCTCCGAAGGTCAAGTCATTCTCTGTAGGCAGTTCTCAACAATTCCGTTATCTGGATGTTTGGGAATTACTTTCTTTATGAACGCAGGCTGCATCATTGGCTTTCATTGTCACAGTAAGCAGGAACCATGTGCGCTGAGAACTTTTGACCGACTGCGGCTTCCTGAACCTGAAAAATATTATTGGTACTATCTACCCATCCCTGAGGATGATGAAATTGTATCAATTGGTCTTAGTTCACCTTTCTATAACTCTGATAAGTATGAAAGTCAGGCTGGCATCATTGTGAGTTTCAAATTCAAACTTCATTGGTACAGGATTCCACAGTGGCCGTGATGATATCACAAAAGCTGACTAGACGTGATACAAGTTTCGACTTAAGCTCACTGGATATACTGCCATCCTCAGTGGTTCACAAGATGCAGCTTACAACTTTCGTTGGTTGACCATTGAGCGTCCGCAATATATATTCTACGATATGACTGGTCCTTGCGATAGTATAAGAGCAGTCGCCGCTCATTCAGAGAGCGGGTCGCGGCGGGAACGCCGAGGTGAACGGTTCAACCTGGAGTTTGATGCTTGCACAATCGTCAGCAAAGTAGACGTTTGGGACGAAGAGGGACCGTAGGAAACGTCATCGTTCGCCCGACTTGACAATGTTGTCGCAGCAAGTATTTTTTTCAGTGAAGATGACGATAGTTGGGCAGGGATTCTTTTGAAATACGTGAATGGCGGGCAAAGAACCTTGGGGCAGTGTCGGCTGGGCGTTGCTCGCGTGGAAGAGCATACCAGTCCAACTCACATATGCTTCCCACCTTCTAGGTATGGGAATCAATGGGCGACATTTACGAGTGACCCTACGAGCTATCTTGAGAAAAACTGGAAATGCGATCCGATGACAGGATTCTTAGAATATTCGTTTGACGACAAAACCGAACCGATCATCAGGCTAGATTCGACATATGCTCCCCTACAAGAATGCGTGGGGGAATATGTTTAGCCAGTGCTTGTGGCTGATGAAGGGGTTCGACTGGCTCAAGAACTCATGGTACTTCGGCTTGTGGTGGTGGGCCTGTCTCATGGGCCGGATGAGTTTTGGAGTGGAACAAGCTCACGACGGGAGGCATCATGTAGCTACCTGATGGAACAAGATGTTCCCACAGACGCGAGTTAGCTGAGCTGACGGCAGTACATGTGGAGGCAGAAAACCGGTCAGAGGACATAAAGAACGATGCAGAATGAAAAAAAAAAGCGGTATTTAGCAACAAGGATTCTCCGGCTGGACAAGGGTAAATAAAACAAAAAACGATAAAAGTGATGTTGAAAGAAGAAAAAAAAATCCACGATAAGATTTGGCCGGTTGACATGTGACCCAACAGGATACGTGATGGCCAGGTATTATGTCCACCAGACTACGGCTGTGTAGGTCATTCCACCAGTTCAGACCAAGACGTGAAGCCGATCCTGCTAGTCCTATCCGCTGGCAGAAATTATTAGACTTAATATCACTTCAAACGACGCAAGTCAATGCTCTAATAAACGAAGGGGCTGTGCAAGCGGGGTCGCAACAGCAGAGAAGCCGGAGAGGGGCGGGCGCAAGATGAAATTTAAACTTTCCATAGCGAGGTGGCCGATTCTGCGCTGGAGAGAGATTTCCATTGTCGATTTGACGAGGCTGGGCGGCTTTGATGGAGGAAAGTGAGATGACCAGTTCGGGACGCCGGGAGGGACTGCGGTGGGTCATGGATCGTGCACAGCCCCGGGGAACAGGGCTCTCGATTGGTCGTGGAGCCGAGTGGGATGAGTTTGTCGGGAATACCCACTCGAGCGGGCAGGGGACGGGGAGAACGAGGCAAGAGCGAACTTCAATGTACCTACCTACCAAAGTAAAGTATGCATGTACATGTGTAGATGAGATGGCGTGTTTGTGTTGTGGACGGTGAGTTCGAAAATTGCATCGAGAGGAATTGAAGGATTGACCCATTGCGCTGATCAGACCGACTCTCACGCGCTTGTCCTTTCCTTTGCAGGTTCCCAGCAGATAGACACGTCGACTAATGGCCGTTGCCCGGTTCAGCGTCTCGCAGCACTGCCCCCTCGTTCGTCAGCCAAGCGGCGCGGCGAGCGATCCGGGCCTTTGCTGCGCGTGGCCTGGCCCACGGAACTAGCAGAGCTGTCGCGCCGTGGCGAGGAACCAAGGAAGGGCTCTGTACACCACATGTTATGCCCACAGCCTACCGGCAGGTCAGGAAAGGTCAATGGAACGGAGCTCGTACGCCGCGCCGAGAGCGTCGGTGGCCCAGTGGCTTGGCTCTCTCTGGTTGCTGGTCTACAGGCCGGACGTGTCCGCAGCCCGAGAGAGGCATCATCGATTTTCCCCAGGCATGCGAGGGGAATTGGCCCCGGCCCAGGCGCCTCGCCGCGATTGACGAGTCAAGAGCCGGCAACGGGCCATTTCAGGAACGTCATGTTGCGGGCTGGGAGATGAGATGGGCGAGGGGCTCGTGTCGCGGACTTGTTCCACACGCAGTCTTGGAAGGTCTTAGAGGTACATGCACAGCCACATGATACGCGGCGGCTTGTCCGGGCAAAAGCCTCGGCCGATTCTTGGCTAGTGCGCAGTGCAGAGAGAAAGGAAGAAGAAAGAGGCAGACAAGGAGAAAGGAGAAAGGAGAAAGAAGAAAGAAGAAAGAAGGAGAGGAAGAAAGAGAGGGAGAAGAGAAAAGGACAAGAGGAGCGCCAAGGGCGGCAATGGCCGTCTCCGTCTGGTGCAGCAGCAGCAGCAGCAGCAGCATCAACCAAGCGGCAGAAAAGCACTTGTGTCTCGTGGCTTGCACAGCCCTCTTCTGCGGTCCTGCGCCAAATTGCCAAATTGCTAGCTGCGCGTCCAGCACGTGGGTGTCCACGGTGTCTTGCGCGTGCTGGCCAGGTACCTGGACACCTAGTTACACAGCGTGTGTACATGTAGTGTACATGGTGGCATGGACTGCCACACCGCTGCCGGCTCCCGTCGCTCCATGTCCGTCCATGTCCCAGCGTCAGCCACCGCTATTGGTGCTGCGGCGCCTTGCTGCGTTGCTGCGCAGCTGGCCGCATTGCGGCCCAGGCAGCATTGTGGGTCCGGCCCTGCATTGCCATTCCATTCCCTGTGCTGTGACTGGTCTAGTCCATGTTCAATTGTCTCTTCAATGTTCTGGGGGTCCTCCTCCGCCACTCTCCCTCCCAGCCTTCCCCACGTGTGGCAGACATCATAAATCCACATCCTCCTCTTCATTCTTTCGGCCAATCCAGTCTGCAGTCTCTTCTTCGCATCAACAATCCCGCCCGCATACATTATTCCCACTCTACAACCTCTACCTTCCCGGCACTCTGCTTTGCACGGAAGGAAGCGATCATCTGCTAGACCTACATCGCCACACAGTATCTTGATTCGCAGCATCCTGCCTCAGCGGCTACTTTATCTCCATCTCACCAAACACACGCCGCACACGCTGCGCTTTGCGCGTCGTCGTCTAACCGAACACACTCGCATACTCCCATCACCAACCCACTCTCACAGACCATGGAGCCTTCGCCTCTCCCCTCACGTCTCCCCTCACGATCGTCCTCGACGGCTTCGCGCAAGTCCAACCTCACGCTGGATCTCTCCAACCTGCCACCGCTGGTGCAGCCCACGCCGCCGTCCAATACCCTCCTCTTCACCGGTCTGAACAACCTCGATATTTTCAGACCAGACAACCTCGAGCGCATCCGAGGTCTCATCGCGCAGACGGCAACCATTCACGCGTTTGCCCCTCTCAAGTCTTTCCGTCGAATCGTCGTCTCCTTCTTCGACATTGACTCCGCTCTTGCTGTGCGCCGCATCTGGGATGGTGAAGCCATCATTGGTGATCGCTGCCGCGTCTACTTTGGCCAGCAGACGAACGTGGAGCTCAAAGACGAGCATCTGGCTCTGCCCGATGCCGGCAAGCTGTTCTTCATTTCACCGCCTCCCAGCCCCCCTCATGGCTGGGAGGTTCGCCTCGAAGACGCACCCAACAAGTTGGTCCATGCCGACGACTTGGCGCAAGCACTTTCAAAACTGCATGCCAACAAGATGCAGGGATACGATTCTCCTGTCAGTCCCGTTGACGGATCGATGGCTGCTGGCCGCACGAGGAGTCGCAGCTCAACCCTCATCTACTCTCCAGGGCAGAACGGGGGCAGCCCTGCCCTGCCAGCCGTTTTTGTAGAAGACATGACGGATGAGCCAGACGAGTTCAGTCCTATTGAAAGCGCACGGCCCATCATGGCTCATACGTCGCTCCCTCCGGTTGAGCTTATACACCAAGCATAGGTCGAAGCGTTGGGTCGGGGGTTGCAGACGCGTTGAATGAAAGAATGTTGACATTAATCGAACACTGGCGTTTCTGATCAAGGAACTGGCGTTGAGCGAACTGATACGGGGTCAAGAGTCACGGACTCATGGGCATGAGCACGAGCATGGGGTTCTTTTTTTCGATTGTTTGACGCAAAGCATTGGCGCGGGTTTTTGTTTTCTTTGTATCCTGGTCTTGCACTTTACTTGTAATGCTTTTGTTCTCTCTCTTGTTCTTTTTCTTTGGCAAATGACTTTTATATGCTGCATGGCATGGCCAATATGCTTGGGGAGTTTTCTGATTTCCACCACAGCCAATGCCGCAGTCGGCGGCTTTTTCTAACAGAGATGAAGACAAGTTCAACTAGATTGCGGAGGAGCTGTGCGTTGACTAAATACACCAGACGTCTTTCTCGCTCCATGGTCACGCGTTTGTAATTCTTCAGTCGCCTCCCCTGTAATAAATGTCGAGCCTGCGCGCCTGAGGCAGGTTGTCGAAACCACATGCAGTGGACCAATCACCAATCAAAGAGACCAGGCCCCGCACTCGGACCAGTCCCTGCACCTAGCGCCACCACGCGTGCTGCCAGCGCTCGACTTTTTTTCTCCAATACCAAAGTCTGACTCCCGAGCCCTCGGCTGGCTGGGTGTTTTTTCCCTCCCATCTGTTTGCCCCGACAAGCCGATCACGACGCGGACTCACCCACTTCGTTGTGCTCCGTCTAACACAAGAGCAGGGAAACCTCCCAGTTCCCATTATTCTCCCCCTTTTCGACGGAAACCATGAACTGCGCGTGCAGTGCCGCGCCGTGGAGGAAATTCATCCAAGGACTAGCCCAGGTGCATAACGTCCCGGCCGTAGCCGCCAAATCGAGATTCTTGGCCCTTCCGACGGTGTCTCGTGCCGCGGCGGCTTCTCGCCTCACGACAAGACCGGATCGCTCGTTTGGGACGACGGGGATACAAAGGCAGGAAGCTTCTGCCCCTGCGGCGGCCGAGGGGGATGTCTCGGGAGAGGTTACGACAGCTGTAGCGCCAGCGCAGCATTTGCCCGAAACGGATCAAACTACGGTCCGAGATGATGCCATGGCGGCGGAGTCTGCGGCGCAGGCTACTGCGTCGTCTGCCAAGCAGCCTCGTCTGAAAAAGACGCGCACACGGGACGAAGGAGCGGTATCTGGCCCTGGTGCTTGCGAGACGGAGCAGCGGAGTGCTTCGTCTGCGTCGATGCCTGCCCTGCCTATGGATCGAAGTCGTGCGCGCAAACTAGGCCACGGGAACGACAGTCACAACGACAGTCACAACGACAGTCACAACGACGATCAACCTGCTCCGTTTGGTCAGACGGACAAGCCGCCGCCGCCTCGAAAGCCACACTGGCAGATACAGAAGGAGGCGCTGAAGGAGAAGTTTCCCGAGGGCTGGGCGCCGCGGAAGCGTCTCTCGCCGGATGCTCTGGCCGGGATTCGGGCGCTCAATGCGCAGTTCCCGGACGTGTACACCACAAAGGCACTGGCTGATAAGTTCCAGGTCTCGCCCGAAGCCATCCGGCGCGTGCTGAAGAGCAAGTGGACGCCGTCGGCGGAGGAAGAGCAGGAGAGGCAGGAGAGGTGGTTCAGGAGGGGCAAGCAGGTGTGGGAAAGGCAGGCGGCGCTGGGGGTCAAGCCGCCGAAGAAATGGAGAAGAGAGGGTATCGTTAGAGGTGTGGAGTGGCATGAGAGGAGAGAACGGGCGGTGAAGTGGGAGCGGGAGTGGGAGGAGAAGGAGAAGAATGAGGAGAGGGAGAGGAGGGCGAGGGCAAGGGGCTGGTATAAAGGGTATGGGATGGGAGGCGATGGGGTGGGAGGAGGAGGAGGAGGAGGAGGAGAAGGAGAAGGGAGAGGATGAAAGTGAGGTGGTGACGGGTGTTGGGGGTGTACGATATAGGAAGACGAGAATTTTCACCACAACTGTGTATAGTTGACGAGATTTCATTATGCACAATGGACCTGCTATGCGGCTGCGAGGTGAGCAGTCTGAGCAGTCTTGCGCGGGCATGGATGGCTCTCGCCGTTTTTCGAGGCGGCCATGTGCACATGTAGGCGACAAGACGTCGCGGCCGTGACATGGTGCGTGGGTTGAACTTGTGGACTTGACCGTCCATGTTCCATGTTGATCTGGCGCGGCGGCCAACGTCGAAATATGTCTGGTACTACATATGTATGTATGTACATAGACGTTGTGGCCGGCGCGGCAAGGGGTCCAGTGTTTGCCGCCCAGGCCGGGTGTCAGGAATGTGCGTGAGGGAGAAGATGATGATCCATTCCCCACCAGTGGGTGGTGCGCTATCTATCTATCTAGCCCTCTTACGTAATATTATACTACTAACTACTATTACTGTCCTTAGTAAGAAAATAAGGAAAAAGAAAGTAAAGGAAAAGAGAAAGTAAAGCTAAAATAATATATCTCTAAAGTATCTTTCTTTAGTTAATAACCCTTTCTTACTTAGTTTTTAGTTTAACCTTGCTTTTCTTTATAAAAGAGATAGTCCTTTAATTAGTTAATCTTATCTTATTTCTTATAGAGTTCTGCCTTAAGCTAAGTAATCTTATTTATTAGTTTCTATTATTTTATAATTATTTATATTTATATAAAAGCGTCTTAGCTATTAAATTTAATAATTATTAGAGATCTTTTCTATTTAGGTTATTATTACTTTCTTATAATAGTTAGTTTAATTAGTAAATAATTTATTATATATAATTTATCCTCCTTTATTATAATAATTAAATATAGTAAAAGTTATATTAGTAAAAGGCTATTAAGCTATCTCTAAATATCTTTTACTATTATAGTTTTATTTTTAGTCTTTATACTTTATATAATATAGGCTATAAGTATATAGGTCTATATTTTATATATTTATTCCTAATTATAACTAGTCTTATAAAGTGTTTTAAATTTCTTAACTATAAGATAGTTTAATAGAGTTCTTATAGATAGGTAAAAAACTAAAAGCAGTTTTAGCTTATCTTAAGTAATATACTATACTAGTTTAATAGCAATATATAGGCAATATTTCTAAATATATTATTGTAATATATAGAACGCTTCTATATTTAATAATATTTCTTTAAAGGGGATTTTTAGGTATTATTTAGGGCTATAATTATATTTAGGCTTCTTAGTAATTAAGCCTATTATTTATACTAGCTTTAAAGTCTTTAGATTTATTTTATTAAGTCCTTAAAGTATATAGAAGAGAAAAAATAAAGGGAAAGTACTACTATAACTAATATATAGAAGAGAAGAAATAAAGGAAAGGTAATATAAAATAAAGGAAATTTTATATATATGCGTTTTATAGGAAGTGAGGTAAAAGTAAGTTAGCTGCTCTTATATATATCCATTCCTACACTAACTATGCTTTATTACTTATTACTAATAATGCTTTAAGAGTTATCTACTAGTTATAATAGCTATCTAAGTCCTTAAACAATATATAGTATTATATATTGCCTTTATCTTATTTCTTATTAAGGATCGCTGCTATTTAGTAGTCTATAAGTCTAATTAGTGTAGTAATTTTTTGTATTTAGTTATAGAGATTATCGCAGAATAGCTTAAGGTGCTTAACTAAGATTACTAAGTGTATTTACTAATTATCTAAAAGATTTAGCTTATACGCTACTCTATTAATATATTCTACTACTTTAAATAGACCTATAAACTTTAGCTTAAACTTTTAGCTAATATTTATAGGTACTATATATCCTTATCCTTATAATTAGATTAGCACTTTATCTCTTAGTTTAAAGAACCTTTTATTATATTTCTTATTATAAAAGTGCTTTATTTAAACTACTACTATAGTTATTAAGTTATATACTTATAATTACTCCTATAGCAAATTAATTAATTAAGGGACACTAATTAGTATTAATGCTAGATTTACTAGCAAAAATCCTATTACTAATTAGTTTAAATTAATGCTTATTAACACATTTAGTATATTATTAAATTTAAATTAAAGCCTAAGAATTATTAATTCCTATCTTTAAGGGTTATTTAAATATATAATATATATTCTAACCACTAACTTAATCTATTATATTATTTATTTAGTTTAACTATCTATCTATAAATAATATACTATTAAATATAGAAGTTTTATACTAATTAGTTTCTAAAAACTAACCTAAAGTATTACTAAAAACTTAAGGTCTTTATTATTTAAAATAACCTTAGGTATCCCTTAATTGTTTCTATTAGAAATAAGGGGTTTACAGAGGCTTTTGCCCTCTGAATTACTAAGGTAGTGAGGCTTAGTAAGCCAAAAGCCAGAAGGGCTCTGCAGCGCTGCAGCCGAAGCTATAGGCCTTATAACTAATATTAGAAGCTTAATACACAACTTCTAGCACTTAAAATACGCTAAATTCTAGCTTATAGAAGGCAGTAGAATTTTCTTAGATTTTTATCTAATTATTTAATATTATAGGTAGCAGGCTTAGATTAACAGTCTATACAGTTAGCGGGCAGCTAGTAAGGGGAAATGTCTTCTCTCTTATATACCCTCTAAGCCTATTAAAGGCCTAGCCCTATAAAAAGGGGCTTATAAGCTACTTTTTATTTTCTATAAAATTTATTTATATAGGAAAATAAAAAAATAAACTTATAGCTATATAAATAAGGTGCTAATATGCTCCCTAAATGTTAACTTAGTAAAAATTAGCGTACAACTTTAAAAATTAGAAAAATTAACTAATTATATAAAAAAATTCCCCTTATTCTAGCAATAAAAATGCTAGTTGCAAAATCTTCCACAACCCCTTAGTTATTACGTAAATTAGCTATAAGGTGTGCCCTAAGGTAGCCTACTATATAGCCCTTAAGGTAAGCAGCTTAAATCCTTAAGCTAATTTTTAATTGCTTACTTAGTTGCTATAAAAATTAATTCTAAAGTCTTACTAAGCTTAATAGACCGTTAGGTTCCTAATTAGGTATGCGCTAGCTGCTATAAGGCACAATTAGAAGGGAAAAGGTAAGAAAAGTGGGGCGCTTATAGCTGCAAGCTATGAGCGGAAGAATTAATTCTGCGGGCGCTACGCGCAGCTTTAGGCCGCTTACAACGCTAGCAACAGCTAAGAAAAGCCCCCTAAGGGTCCCTATAAGGGTCCCTATAAGGCAGGGGCTAAGGGTCACTATAAGGCCTGTTAAGAGGCCTAATAGATAAGGAAGTCCCCTAAAAATAGCTGTTATTTTCAACACCCCCTCTAAAAAGGTATTCCAAAAGCCAGAAGGGAAAGAAGAGGAATGCTAAATTTAAAGAAAATCCGTATAAATCTAAATAAAATCGTAGAAGAAAAAGGATAACAGATTTAAGAAGCCTAAAAGTGGGGCTTTTTAAAAAAGTCAAAAAAGTACTATGGTTACATATAGTAAACTTAAGGAATTTGTTGTTAAAGTCGAAAATCCATTTTTAGCTTGTTTTAGTGATTGTTTTAAATTTTCTGAGTGTTTTTATGATGGTTTTAGTGCCTTTAGCTAGGCGTTAAAGATTTTATAGCAAAGGGTTATAGGGGTCAGAGCCCTATAAGCTTTAAGAAAATAGCGTGTATTAGAACAGCTAGTAGCTTAGTTAGGCTATTAGCTAGCATTTTCTTAGTATCTAAATAGGCAATTTTAGCTAGCCCAGCTAAGATTTATTGCCTATTATAGTGGAATTTTAGCAGGGTGTGCTTAGTTCGACTATAAAGGGCTGGATTATAGGCCGTTTTTATAGCGCCTTAGTTATCACAAAAAATCTGTATAGGGGGCTTTATAAGGGCTTTTAGCTCCTTAAAAATGCCCTCTAGCCACTAAAGCTCTCTGAAAGTCTTGTGAATTGCGTCAGACTTAGCTTCTATAGTAGATAAAGCTATAGTGCTAGCTTTCTTACTTTTCCAACTTATAGGGCCCTTAGCTAGCTTAAATAAATATATATAGGTGGATTTAGAAGAGCTTCTATTACTAGTAAAATCACTATTGCAGAACCTAACTAAGCTATTGCTAGCTTTGCCTTTATTTATAGGGGAATCCTTATAAATTATAGTAAGGTTCTAGGTACTAGAAAGATACCT
>SRPV01000070.1:0-44490 GCA_018360135.1 Claviceps sorghi | reverse complement strand
ACATCCAGCTGCCCATCATCATGCCGCGCAAACTCTCCAAATCCTTCGCTTCGTCTTCGTCAACCACGCCCTCCTCCATCGCCAACCCGTCGGCCACCCTGCCGTCCTCGCTCGCAGATCCGGCTCTCCCGCTCCCCAAGCTCATCGTCTTCGACCTCGACTACACCCTCTGGCCCTTCTGGGTCGACACCCACGTCTCGCCGCCGCTCAAGCCCTCGCCGACACGCACCGCGGCGACGGACAAGTCGGGCGAGGACTTTGCCTTTTACGCCGACGTCCCCAGGATCCTGCAGCTCCTCCCCCGCGCCGTCGGCCGCGACTCCCCCACCAGCACGCCCCTCAAGCTGGGCATCGCGTCGCGCACCTCGGCGCCGCAACTGGCCCGGGACCTCCTCAAGATGCTCCACCTGCCGCCCCTGGACGAGGGCGACAAGCCGCGGCGCGCCCTCGACGCGTTTGACGGGCCCATGGAGATTTACCCGAGCAGCAAGATTCGGCATTTCGAGGCCATCCAGAAGAAGACGGGCGTGCGGTTCGAGGACATGCTCTTCTTTGACGACGAGCGCCGCAATGCCGAGACGGAGAGGCTCGGCGTGACCATGTGGCTGGTGACGGATGGGTTGTCCTGGGCCGAGGTGGAAAGGGGGGTCGAGGAGTGGAGGCGGCGACGGGGTTTGCGCGCCCGCGCCGAGGGCTCCGTGTCGAGGGGGTGAGGGTGTGAGAGGGCGCGGGTTCGTGGTGGGTGGGAGAAGGGGAGAGACGCCTGTGGTTTGTCTTGGGCGCGCATATATTGGATTGGGCGGGTTATTTATGTTATATTTCTTTTAGAAGAGGGAAAGAAGAAGAAGAACGGAGGAAGAAAAGAAGAAGAGGAGGAGGAGAAGATAAAAACAGGAAGAAAAAAGCAAGTAGAAAATAAAAAAATAGAAAATCAAACAATAAAGTAGAGTAAAAATATAAATATAATATAAAAAAAAGGAGCTAAAAATAAGAAAAAAAGCAGATTAAAAACAAAAGAAATAGAAAGAAAAAAAAGGATAAAAAGAGGCATAAAGGAAAGAAAAAGAAGACAACCAACAGAAGAAAAAGACAAAAGACAACAAGAGGCAGGATAAGAAACAACACGCATGCACACGCCTACATGCCACATAACGAACCACGGATCAAGGCCTGTCACACGTGCAAGGTTGCACTCAGCCAACTTAAGGCATCCACGCATAAGGGGTACCTAAAGACCTTAGGTATCCTTGCTTATAGTATATATATATAAGATTTCTGCAGCCTTTAGGACCTTTAGAAGGAACCTAAACCTTTAGATCCCTTAGAGCCCCTAAAAGAGCTAAAGTTAATTATTATTCTAAATAAAATCTTTAAATTCTAAGCCCCTTATTATTAGCCCTTATTATAAATAATTAACTTTTCCTCCCTTTAGAGCAAAATTACCCTACCCCTTATTACTTTATACTACCTTACACTAAGTCTTCCTTAAAAAAACTATCTTTTTAGCCTTCTTAAGGAATTTAACTCCCTTTATTACTTTTTAATAATAACCTTTATAAATAAAGCCTCTAAAAAGCCTCTATAAGCCTTTTTATTCTTTTCTTTATTAAACTTATTATTATTATTATCTTCTTCTTTTAAATCTATTACCTTAAGTTAAAACCTATACTAAGTTACGCTTTTTTATAATAGCTAATAAAGCAAAAGTAAACTTATTACTTTAAAAAAGAGTTTTAATTTATACTTTTTCTTAAACTACTCCTTTATTAACCTTAAGTAAACTATTTAAGAATTTCTAAATTCCCTTAATTAACTATTATCTCCTTTATTACTAAAACCCTACCTTCTTAAATCTAATTAATACTACTTTCCTTTCTATAATATAGTACCTTCTCTCTTAGCTAAAGCTATTACTAATAAAGCTATAAATAAGGCTTTAGCTAAAGTTAAAAAAGGATAAATAGTAATCTATAATCTACTTAACTTTAAGATAGTAATAAAAGATATACTTAACCTTTTTACTAAGGTTAGGCTAGCCCTTTTTATAAATATCTCTTATTTAAATTAATAAATAAAGGAGGTATATAAAATAATTATCTCTTAAGCTTAAAATATCTAAGTAAATAATTACTAAAACCTAAGAGTAATTAAGGAATACTACTAAGAAGTATATACCTAATACTAAAAACTATCTAATATAATTATAAGTAGCGTCTTAGTTAAATAAAAAGATATAGTTAGACTTTAAAAGGAAATAAAAGAGGCTATTTAATAATTTACTAAAAATATTTATATTTAGATTATTTAGTTTATAAAAAGCAAAACTAAATAAAAATTAACTATAGTTTACCTTTAATAAGTATAAGCTTAAAATACTATAGCTATATAAGCTTTATAAAAGGAGTTATTTAATATAAAATAAGACATTAAAATATAAGCAAACTTTTAAATTTACTAAATATACTAATAAAGGGAATAAATTACTAGCCTCTTAGCTAAGTAATACTTTAGCCCCTAGGACTTAGATAAATATACTAAGGCTTAGCTTAATAAATTCTATAACCTTATAAAATTAGTAGCTAAAAATATTTTTAAGAATACCTAAGTAGGAAAGCTTATAAATATAGTATAGACGCTTAGTAAAATTAATTAAAGAGTAGCTATTAGTTTATTATAAAACACTTTAAAAGTACCTTAGGAACCTTTTGCCTTTACTTTTATAGAAAAAAACCTTTACTTAGTATATATAAAGAGTAGAAGAGAATTCTATAAGAGATTATAATACTTAGGTGCTTTTTAATATTAAAACTACCCTAAAAATAAGCTATTTAGTAGCAACTTAAACTTTAAACTATCTTAGAAACTATTTAAACTATTAAGTTCTTTAAAACTACTTAAACTCTTATTTAAAGTACTTAATAATTTAAGTAATAGATAGCTCTTAAAACTTTTAGTATAATTACTAAGCTAAGGCTAACTTATTATTATATAAGTTAATTCTATTTAACTTAATAAGCTACTAACTTATAATAGAAAAGATTTAAGTAAATTTAAGCCTTAGTAGTTAAGAGTTATAGTATACTTAAAATTCTATACTAAAAGCTTCCCTTTTAATTAAATTAAGATTAACTAAGTAGGATTACTACTAGCTAATAAGGCTTAAATCTAGCACTAATATTAATTAAAGTAGGTTAAAATACTATAAGTAACTAATTTATAGAACTCTTACTTTATTATACTCTAAGAATAGTTTAAGGATACTATAAAAGTATTAAAAAACTATAAATAAATAATAAAATTAAAATATTATAGTAACACAGCCTAATACCTTACTAAATTACTTAACTTAAATAACTTAGTAAATTAGTTTAAAGTAGTATTATAAACTTATATCTTAAAGACGCTTTTAAATAAAATAACTTAACTTATATATTCTTAATAAGAAGGACTTTTAAACTTTAATAAAGACTTTTTTAATACTATTTTAAAGGTAGGTTAGATATATAAAAATATATTATTTAACTTAGAATTAAATTAGTAAGGAAAAGGCGTGCCTACTTTAACCTTAAGGCACTTAAAGTTAAGCTAACTAAAAGAGTTACTAAATTAATGCTTATATAGCTTAAACCTATCCTTAAATAAAGAATAGTATAAGTTAAAGGGTATTTAATAATAAACTATTATTAAGAATGCCTTTTAAAGGGTTAACTAAGCTGCTATTAATTACTATAAAACTAATAAGATTAACTATTAGTAATATAAATAGAATACCTATAATACTCTAATATATTATACTTAAAAGGATATAAATAGGAAAGAGCTATCTTTAGCTCTAAAAGTATCCTTTTTAAAACGTAAAATAAAAGAAAAGGAACTAAAGGAGCCTTTACTAAAGGTTATAAAGATTAGCACTACTATTAATAACTTACTAAAAAGTAGATTCTAAGAACTCTTAGAATTTAACTTAAATTTTTAAATACTATTTATAAACTATTTAATAAAAGGAAACAGTAAAGAGGAGAGGATATAACGCTTATTTATAGTATAGTTATAAAGCCCTTAGCTAAGAAGCTATCTATTAAGAAGCTATAAGTTAGAAGTAAACCTATAGTTAATATAACTTTACTAATTAAAGATAGGGAGGTACCTATTAAGGTATTATTAAATAGGGGTAGTAGCATACCTATATTCTCCTTATAAATAGTAAGGAATTAGAACCTTTCTTTATAAAAAAAAGTAAGCTAGAAGACCCTTTATACCTTTAATAATACCCTAAATATAACTAAGGGGCAGTACTTTACAGCACTATTAGTACTAAGGCATTAAAAGGATTACTTTACTAAGCTAACCTTTAAGCTTAGTAACCTTACTAACTATAATATAATCCTACTATACTAATAAATATAGATCTATTAATTAGCTAACCTATTTAATAAGGATTCTAACTATATTATCTTCTTCTCTTAGTACTATTAAAAGCATTATTATAGTCTTTCCTACTTAAAAGAGCCCTATTTAGAGTAAATTATAGTAATTAAAGCTATATTAAATACTGCTTTAGCTATAGTTCTTAAAGAATTCTATAAGTTCCTTTTTATTATAACTAATAAAGCTGCCTTACGCCTACCTAATTATTAACCTTAGGATTATAAAATTAAACTAAAAGAGAGAATAACTCCTCCTTAAAGACTGCTTTATATAATAAGCAAAAGAGAGCTAGCTACTCTTAAGCTATAGCTAAAGACTATATTAAAGATAGGTAGAATTTAGAAATTAAATACACTCTATAGAGCTCCCTTAATATTTACTAATAAGAAAGACCTAAAAAACCTACTAAAGCTAGTTATTAACTTTAAAGGCATTAATAAAATCGCTATTCTTATTAAATACCTAATCCTATTAATTTAAGAATTATAAGATAGATTATAAAGCGCTTACTACTTTATAAAAATTAACCTTAAGTTAGGCTTTAACCTTATTTAAATTACTAAAAGGCATAAGTAAAAGATAGCTTTCTATTATAAATATAGCCTATTTAAGTATTTAGTTATGCCTTTTAGGTTAATAAACGCTTTAGCTACCTTTTAGGCCTTAATAAACTATATTTTCTAAAACCTTATTAATGCTAAACTATTAGTTTATATAGATAACCTTCTAATCTATACTAAGAGTTTAGAAGAATATAATAAGTTAATTAAGGAAGTGCTTTATAGGCTTTTAAAGCATAAGCTAGTAGTAGCCCCTTATAAATACTACTAAAGGGTTTTAAAGTTAAAATTCCTAGGGTATAATATATCTATAGATAAAATCTTTATATTAAACGTAAAGACTGCTTATATAAAGGATTAGTAAGCACCTATAAGCCTAAAAGAAGTGTAGAAGTTTATTAGCTTTACTAACTTTTACTACTGCTTTATTTAAGATTTCTTAAAGATTATAAAGCTTTTAATAGACTCTATTAAGCTTAATTAAAAAGCATAGACTTAAATATCTAATATATAATAAGCCTTTAATATATTAAAGACTTCCTTTTTTATAGTATTAATCCTAATATATTTTAATCCCTTAAAGCCTACTATTATAAAAGCTAACGCTTTAGATTTTATATTAAAAGGCATACTCTTATAAAAGGATTTTAATAGTAAATTGCATCCTATTACCTTTTATTCCTAAAAGCTATTACTAATAGAAATAAATTATAAGATTTATAATAAAAAGCTCCTAATAATTATTAACTACTTTAAGAAATAAAGGTAATATCTAAAGGAAGCTAAACACTAGATTAAAGTATTCTTAGATTATTATAACTTAGAATACTTTACTAAGATAAAGGTCCTTAATTATTATTAAGTAAGGTAGTTATAAAAACTATCTAACTATAACTTTATTATTACCTATTAGCTAAGAAAGAATAATAATAAAGCTAATATCCTATCTTAATTACTATAATATTGCCTTAAGAAAGGAGCGGAAAATAACTAGCTTATAGTAATAGTTTTATAACTAAAACATTTTATATTATTGCTATTAATTATATTAATTTAAATTAATAGTTTAATAGCCTACTATTAGGAGCCTGCCTTTATAATATAAGTTAAGAAGGCTAGATAATATAATAAAGATTACTATAAAGTATTAAAAAAGACTAAGCTAAATAAGTATATAATAATTAAGGCAGGACTGCTATATTAAAAATATTGCCTTTAGGTACCTAAGCTAATATATAAGGAGATTATAACTTTAGAGTATAATATAAAGGTTATAGGGTATATAGGTATAAATAAAATAATTAAGCTTATTACTTATAACTTTTAGTAGCTAAACTTAGAAGCTATAGTTAAGGAATATATATAGGAATATATAAAATACTAATATAATAAGATACTATAGTACCCTTCTTATAGATTACTATAGCTACTAGAATTATACTATAAACCTTAGCAATTAGTAGTAATAGATTTTATTATAAACCTTTCTCTCTTAAATAAATATAACTTAATTTAAGTAATAATTAACCTATTTACTAAAATAGCTTACTTTATTCCCTTAAAGGTTAATAAAAAGAAGACTAAGGATCTAATTTATATCTTTATAAAGGAATATTAGTAACACTATAGGATTTTACTAAATATTATCTTAAACTATAACTTAAGGTTTACCTTTAAGCTATAAAAGGATTTTCTTAAGCTTATAAGTATAAAAAGTAGGATAAGTATAGCCTTCTATCTATAAACTAATAGATAAACTAAATAAACTAATTAAATACTAAAGGTATACCTAAGAGTGTTTATTAACTATAAGATATTTAATTAAAAAGACTTATTAGCTATAGCTAAGTTTGCCTATAATAATTCTTTATCTTCTATATTTAAAATAACTTCTTTTTTTATTAACTATAGTTATTACCTTACTATAAATAACCTACTATTAAAAGCTTTATTAAACCTAAGAAGTTACTTATATATATACTAAATAATATAAATATATAATAAAGTAAAAAAAAAACTTTTTGCGAATTCGCCCACACTGTAACAGCGCTGCAGAATTGACTCTAAACCGCTTAAAAAGTTAATAAAACGTTTTATTAAGCCTGTTTACCCCCCTCTCTAATACTATATTAGTCCTAGAGTATAGGTGTAATAGGTAGTATAATACTAATAAATATTAACACTAAGAATTATAGCCTCTTATAGAGTTACTACTACCTAAATATAAGGATTAATAATAATAATAATATAACTACCCCCTAAGTTAATCCTAAGCCTATTATAAGTTAGGATAAGGCGTTAGTATACTTATATAAGAATTATAATAAGATTATTAGGCTATTTAATATAGGCTTATTAAAAGGGATTTAAGACTTCTACCTCTCTTAACTAAATATAAAAATAATATATACCTACTATAGCACTATTAATACTTTTAGACTAGTTATAATAAAGAACCTTAAGGAAACTATTAAAAAGGCTATTAAAAAGGCAATTTAGCTTAAGACTAACTTAGAAACCTTTTAGGCTTTTATTATAGCCTATAGGATAATTACTATTATTAGTATAGCCCCTTTTAGCTAAAAACCTACTTATTAGCTAGTTACCTTAGTAGTGCTACCTTAGGTATACTATAAAGTCTTTATTAAAAGGCCTTTTATTAGTAAGCTTTTTAAAACTAAGTCTTTAAAAGATATTATTACTGCTATTAATATAGCTATTAGTATTAAATATACTATAGCTATAAGGCGCCTTTATAGTAAGGATACTATTATAATATTTAGGGACTTAGCTAAACCTTACTTAATAAGTAAGGATTAGGTTTAATATATATTTAGATTAAATATAACCCTTTAATACTAAGTGTTTAGTATAATTATTAAGGGATTCCTTAACTACCTTTATTAAAATTAATTAAAAAAAGATATTATAAAAGCCTTTATTACTACTAATAGCTTTAGAATAGTTAGGGTTATAACTTAGAAACTATATAGCACCTTTAATAAAGCTTCCTTTATTATAAGTATTAATAGAGTAAATATAGCTAACTATTTATATTAAGTTAAGGTAGTTTTTAAAGCTAAGATATTTAATATTAAACTATATAATAATACTATTTACTTTAAATAGTACTATAAATACTATAAATTTAGCTATATTATAGTATATTATAAGGCTACCCTAAGGTATAGTTTATTTATTTATTAAAATACCCTAGATGGCTGGTAGCAGCCGCTATCTAGTACCTTATCTTACTAATCTATATAAGAAAAACCCTAATATAGGGAGGAAAACCTATATACTACGCATTTATATATCTACTAAGGCCTATATAGGCCCTAAAGTAGTCCTAGCTATAGAAGTAAGGTGTGCTGCCTACTAAGCTAAGTATAGCAGCAGTTACTAGAAGGTAGGATAGAAAGGTTTAGGTATAAGTAAAATCTATATCTAATTAATAGTAATCCTAAGGAACTAATAAAAGCTAATAAGGTCCTAAATTAGCATTAGTATAAGTTAGACTATATTAACTAGTCTCTTAAGCTTACTTATCTTACTTATTTTTAATTAGTATAAGCTATTAAATAGTAAGGGATAAGTTAGGTTTAATAGTAATATAAAGGAATCTAAAGTCTTATTAAAGTTAATAAAGTATTAACTTAGCCTTTATTTAGGTTAAGGAGTTTAATCTAAATTAGTAAAGTAGCTAGCTAGCAGCTATAAGGTTTAGTAGTAGGGTTATATAAAGGCAGGCAGCTAGGAAGATAAATAAAGGCTTTCCCCTTAAGGCTCTAGCCTTCTCTTTTTCCTCTTTCCTCTTTAATTATCCCCTTTATCCATAAGTTGCCCTTTAATTAATGCTATTTTAGCGGGACTGCCGCAGCCCTAGTTAATTTCTACTAACTCCCTCTCTTAGAAAATGCCTAGTAAAAGAAATAAAAAGGACCCCTTTTTAGAGCTAGTAAGTCCCCTTATTAATCCTATGTTAGTGCAAGGCTAATATTATCTAAGGGCACTGCCCACGCTTAGCCCTATAAATCCTATTTTACGCGGTCTAAGGAGATCGCAAAACATTATCTTAATTAGAAAAGTGAGTGGATTTAAGTTGGGTTTAATGCGGTGCCGCGGCTAACCCAATCGCAGACCCCGCCAAACTCTGCTACAAATGCGCCGAGCAGGGCAAAAATTGCCTAAGGTATAGTTAATATATAGCTAATTAGTATAAGGAGGGAGAATAATTATATTTAGCCTTTATAAGTAATGCTTAAAAACACTACCCTAACTACTTTAGTAAGCACTTAGCTTAGTCCTAACTCTATACTATAGTAAATAAGTAATAAATATAAGCTAAAGTAGCTTACTTAGTAAGGCTATATACTTTTACTATTTTAAATAATATAAAGTAAAAAGGTTAAACTAAAGTTAAAAGCTATAGCTATTATAAAAGGGTAAGTAGCTTTATAGTTTATAAGAAGTTACCTTAAAAATAAGTTAAGTGCCTTAAAAGAAGTAGGAATTAAACTACTAAAGCATAACCTTCCTTATTAACTTTAGTAGTTTAATAATATAAAGTAATAAATAACTATTTAAGCCTTTAACCTATTCTTACTAAAGGATTAATTAAATATAGTAGCTAACCTATTACCCTTTTATAATAAAGGTATTATACTAAAATATATAAAAGAAGATACACTTAGTGTATATAATATTAAGCGCCTAGCCTAAGACTAATATAGTAGTAATATAAAAACTATATAGTTTTAATTAATTACCCCTTACCTTAAGCTTAAGCTATTACTAACTTACTATATATAAAGAAAGGATAGCTATATATATATATTAAAAGTATAGCTTTAAATTATAGATAACTTAGTATAAAATAGATTAATACTTTATTACCTTATAAAATATAGAAATTTACTTTATATACTCTTTTAACTTTAAATATAATTAAACTACACCCTTATATAAACTTATATTAGCCTCTTTAAGGGACTAAACTATACTTATTAAAGATTTTAATTAATACTACTTACTATAAAATAAGTATAAATACACCTTCCTAAGCTATAACACCCTTCTAACACTTATAACTTAGTAGTAACTTAAGCTTATTACCCTTTAGGGTAAAATAATATAGTAAACCTAAGGCTAATAAAGTAATATAATTAACTATACTTAAGCTACCTTTAACCTACTTATTAAGTTTATTAAAGGCTTTAACTTAAATAGATTTAACTATATTCTATAGCTTATTTATATTAAGATAGAAATATACTAACTAAGAAATAAAAACCTTAAGTTTAGCTAGGTATTTATAAATAATAATATAGTATTTAATAAAGCTATATATTAGCTTTACTATAACTACCTTAAGGAGCTATTAAACACTTTTAAAGAAATTAACTTATTTATAAATTAGTTAATAGGTAAGCTTTAGTAAATTACTAAAAAATTAACTTTAAGGAACCCTTAAGGCAAGCCCTATTAGTAGCTATAGTAAAATATAAGAGTTAAGAAGGTAGTTTAAGAGATAAAGAGAGCTTAATATTATTAAAGAGCAACTAAAACTAATATAAATTAAAAAACTACTACTAAAGTAGCTAAGACTTAATTCTAAGTAGTTTATAAGGAGTAATATAGTACTTAAAGATATCTTACTTAGTTAGTAACTATTAAGTAGCTTATTTTATAAAAACTAAAATAATAAATATATCTTTATAGCAGCCTCCCTCCTAACACTTAATAAATACTAACCCTACTCTAAGGCAAAGGTAATACAATCTCTTAAGTATATTTCTATAATAAAAAAGCAGTAGCATTTATAAAATAGTTCTTTTCTTTATCTTATACCTATATTAATAATATACTAAAAGACTTAGAAATTTACCTTAATACTACTATATTTTTAAACTTAGAAAAATTTAATAAAGATAAAATTTATATAGTTATAAAGTATTTAGCTAGCTAAAAAGCACTTAAACTTAATAAGCTTTTAATAGGGTTTCTTAAGGTATATAGTAAGCTATTAGCCTAAATATTAGTATACTTACTTAATACTTATTACTAAGTTAGGCACTACTTAGCTCTATTTTAAAAGGCAAAAGTAGTAATACTATAAAAACTAAAAAAGTCCCTTTAAAAGCTTTAATAAGCTAAAGCCTAAAGGTTAATTTTACTTTTAAGCGTTATAAGTAAGGTTTTAAAAGTAATAGTAGCAATTTAAATTACCTATATAGCTAAAAAGGGAGGCGCCCTCCCTAATATATAAATAGAAAATAGAGCTAATAGGTTAATAAAGGTAGCACTTAGTGTTTTTACTAAAGCTATATATATAATATAGTACTATAGTAAAACTATATTGCTTCTTTAGCTAAATATTTCTATAGCTTTTAACACTATATATTACTATTAACTTATATATATAATATTATTCTTAAGCCTTTTTAAGTAAATAATAGTATAGACTTAAGCCTTTATAGCTACTAAAATAATATATCTTTACTTTAAGGGTAAGGCTATTAACACTATACCTATAACTACTAAGGTTTTATAAGGTTCCCCTATCTTCCTTATACTATTTCTCTTATATATTACCCCTCTTTATACTAAGCTATAGTTAGTTAATTCTATACTAGTCCTAAGGTTCTTAAATAATATAAATATCCTTACTTATAGGCGTATAGTAAAGGATAACTAAGCCTAACTTAAGTAAGCTTAAAAGGTTTATTAAAAATAGTTTACTAAATTAAGCCTAAAGTTTTACTTATAAAAAAGTAAACTTATTTACTTTACTAAACACTACTAACTAATAATAACCTTAGTTTAACTTAAGAATATTACTATTTAGCTTATTTAGTTTACTTACTTTTTTAAAGTATAAGTATATAGAAAGCTTTAATAAAAGGCTTACTAATTTAAAGTTATAAAGAAATTAGCTTAATAATAACTTACCTTTACTATAGTCTTAGTATTAATATAAAGGTACTCTATATAAAATATAAGGATCCTTTATATATAAGTTATTTAAAGCTTAGTTATATATAATATAAAAATATACTACACCCTAATAAGCTATAAAGGAATTACTAAAAGTATAGCTAAAAAGTTTAAGAAAGAGTAACTTTACTATCTTTAAGTTATTATAGGTACTTATAAAGCTATACCTTAAGCCTTAATAAAAACTAAAGTAGCTATACTATTTATTAACCTTTACCTTAACTTTTAGATATAATACTTTTATAAATAAATTAAAGTAAATAGTATAATAAAGAAAATCTAAAGTGCTTATATAGTAATTATAACTTAGCTTTAATAGAGATATTACTAGCACACTTAATAAGGCCTTAAACTAGCCCCTTTTACGCCCTTTTAATATTACTTCCTTTTATACCTTAATAGACTTAACCTTATTAAGGAACTAAAATAAGAATAGGTAAATAAATAATATTAAAAGAGAGCTATAGTATATATATATTAGCCCTACTATACCCTTATAGTAGCTAAGTAAGACCCTAACTTTAGAACTATATAAAAGCTTATATACTTATATAAGCCCTTTAATAAGTATAAGTTATCTATCCTTATATAAATATATATAGAAAAGATTAGGCTTAAATCCTTCCTTTATAACTAATATATTCCTAATATAGACTTACCTATTTACTACTATTAGCTTAACTTTAAGAACTACTACTATATTATCTTAAAATATTTAGAATATAACTATTTATAACTATTTAAGCCTAAGGCGCTACCCCTTTAGAATTATAAAGATATTTAAGTTACTTTTAATATACCTTAATTTATAGGCTTCCTTAATAAGTAAATACTAAAGACTAGTTATATTCCCTATTTTGCCTTAGCTACTTACCTTAAAGAGAAATAGGAGTATAAAGTAGATAAAGCAATAAGAACTAAATAAAACTAATATAGAACTAAGCTAACCCTTAGCTAAAATATACTCTAACTAAGCTAAAGTAGCTCTATTATTACACTATTACTAAACGCTTTATAAATATAAGAGGCTAGCATCTTAGGCTTATAATAGGGTATATAAAGGGACCTAACTATAATTATAGATTACAGTTACTATTATTATTTATAACTACTATTATCTATTATACTACTACTTATAAGGAAAAGAAAAATAAGAATAGAGAGAGTATTTAAGCTAAACCTATATTAGCTCTTAGCTAATCCCGCCCCTCTTAGGTCTTTTATAATTACTTAAAGAGGCAGACCTTATTAGCCGCTTTTAAGGCTACTATAATCTGCTTTAAGAACCTTAGGCACTCCTTCTTAAAGTATATAGTTAAACTGCCCCTGCTACTAGCTTAACCCTCCCCTATTCTCTCCTATTTAATTAGATTTTACACTACTTTTTATAAGCTATTATATCCCTTTTATATATATATTAGTACCTTAAGATTAAGAAGGGGCTAAGTTAAACTTATAAGGGTAGAGATAATGCCTTTAATTACCTTATTCTCTTTTACCTACTTCTTTTAAGCTATAAGCACTTTTTTAACCTTTACTTTATATAAAAAGAATCTTTTTAGCTATAAATATAATTAAGCCTTAAGTTAGCTTTAAAGAGAAATAACTTATAAAAGAATAATTTTTATCCTACTTAGTATATTTATAATAAAGTTTAGTAAGGTTTATAATTAAGTTAGCTATAGTATTATATTAAACCTAACTTAAATTTACTTACTTTTTTAATTAAGATAACGTTTTATAATCTCTTTAAACTATATAAAATAAGGTTTATAAGGCTAAGCATAGGCAGTGCCCTTAGATAACATTAGCTTTATATTAATATAGAATTAATAAAAGGACTTATTAGTTTTAAAAAGGGGTTTTCTTTATTTCTTTTACTAAGTATCTTTTAAAGAGAGGAGTTAGTAAAAATTAACTAAAGCTATAGCAGTTTTACTAAAATAATAATAACTAAAGAGTAACTTATAAATAAAAGGGATAATTAAAGAAAAAAAAAAAAAAAAAAAAAAAAAAAAAGGCTAAAGACTTAAAAGAAAAGCCTTTATTTATCTTTTTAACTACTTACCTTTATATAACCTTACTACTAAACCTTATAGCTACTAACTAACTACTTTACTAATTTAAACTAAACCCCTTAATCTAAATAAAGGCTAAGTTAATACCTTATTAATCCTAATAAGACTTTAGATTCCTTTATATTATTATTAAATCTAACTTATCTCTTACTATTTAATAGCTTATATTAATTAAGAATAAGTAAGATAAGTAAGCTTAAGAGACTTATTAATATAGTTTAACTTATACTAATACTAACTTAGGACCTTATTAGCTTTTATTAGTTCCTTAGAATTACTATTAATTAAATATAGATCTTATTTATACCTAAACCTTTTTATTTTATTTTTTAGTAATTATTACTATACTTAGCTTAATAGGTAGTACACTTTACTTCTATAGCTAGGACTACCTTAGAGCTTATATAGGCCTTAGTAAATATATAAATATATAGTATATAGGTTTTCCTCTCTATACTAAGGTTTTTCCTATATAAATTAGTAAGATAAGGTACTAAATAGCGGCTGCTACTAGCCGTCTAGGGTAAATAAATAAATAAATAAATAATAAAGTAAAAAGGTAACTTAAAAAGAGTTATTAATAAATAAAGAAGTAGGTAGATAAGTGCTAATTACTACTACTAACTTATAAAGAGGGCTAGCTTATTATACTTAATATAAAGAATATTTATACTAAGCGCTTAGCTAAGAAGCTTAATAAAAAAATACTTAGCTTATTTTATATAAAAAAGATTATTTCCCTTATTATAGTTTATTTATTTTTACCTAAGGACTAATATATTTACAACTCTTTCTATATCTCTCTTATTAAACCCTTCTATATTAGCTAAAATATTAACTTAAACTAAGTGCTTAAAGAAGTAAAACTAATTAAAGCTAAAGACTTTTAGGTAAAAGAAATATATAATACTTAAGCTATAAGTAATAATATTAAATATTTAATTAAGTAGGAAGGATAGCCTATTAAAAAGTATTAAATATAAAAGCTATATAAGTACTTTATTAGTAATAAAGCTAAGGCCTTACTTAAGTAATTTATAGCTAATAACCTAAGGAAGCTATATAATCTATAAGTCCTTAACACTATAAAAGCATTATAATGCTTAAAGTAAGTATTTAAGAAGGAGAGGGATTATATTATATATATAAGGTTACACTTAGCTAACTTAAGGTATTTATATATAAAAGGTACCTAAAGACCTTAAGTATCCTTACTTATAGTATATATATATAAGATTTCTATAGCCTCTAGGACCTTTAGAAGGAACCTAGACCTTTAAATCCCTTAGAGCCCCTAAGAGAGCTAAAGTCAATTATTATTCTGAATAGAATCTTTGAATTCCAAGCCCCTTATCATTGGCCCTTGTCACAAGGCCCGACGCAAAACCATCTCTGCACATAATGCTACAAGATACACAATCTATGACGAATACATATATAAAGCGTGCCCGTGTCCGTCGGTGCCCAGGACCGCGGCCTCCCATTACATCCACAGTGCAACACGGCACGATGCCGTCTTTCCCCGTCGGCGAACCAAACGTCGTCTAACCATGTTATTATCCCCGGATAGCAGCGGGCGTCGCAGACGGTAGGTGGACGGCGTTGCTCCCCTCCAGCTTCAGATTCCCGACGAGATCCCCGTTGGTGAGCGCCTCGTCTGTGTGGACCGTCGTCTCGGAGCCGTCGGATAGGCTGTCGTCGTGCGAGCGCGTGTGTTGGTCGGTGGAGGAGGCGAAGGAGGCGTCCCGGGGGCTTTTGCTGCTGGCCTGCGAGGAGATCTGGTCTGGGGCCGGTGGGCAGACCTTGGGCACGCTGCAGATTCTCTGGCTTCTTGGCTTGCCTTTTTCCTTGCCCGTTGCCACGCAGACGAGACGCTTCCGCGTGGGCTCGCGTCCCGGTCTTGCTTGCTCCCCGTCGTCGTCGTCGTCGTCGTCGTCCTCCTCCTCCCACAGCAGCGGACCGGGGGGAAAGGACGAGATGCCCTTCTCCCAGGCGATGACGCCGTCCCACGCCGGGTCCGCCACGGGCGGCTGCCCAAAGGTGTAGTCCAGGCCGCCGCCGTACTTTTTCGGAATGTCGGCCGGGTCCATGAAGCGCTCCAGCGTGGGAAGCACCTCGTGGGGCGCCAGCACGTGGAACTTGGACATGGTCATGGGGTCGAACCACCGCCGGACCCAGCTCCAGACGGTGCTGAAGAAGAAGGGCGCGCCGACGATGAAGATGCTGTCGAGCGTCTCGGGGTAGTGCGCCGTGGCGAGCTGGCTCGCCGCCTGCATGTGGCCCTTGAGGTTCCAGAACTGCTTGAGCCCCACGCCCGTGATGTCGACGATGTTGATGCTCATGGTGATGGGCACCTCGGCGTGGTCCCGGTCCTGGAGCTGCGTGCAGAGCGGCTGCGTGAAGCGCGTGAGGTTCTCGTACAGGGCGAACAGGCGCAGCAGGCCCGGGGGGGTTTTGCCGTCGGTCCGGGCGTCGGAGAAGGTCGACTTGGCGCCCCGTCGCTCGTAGTCGGATATGGTCTTGGAGTCCAGCTTCTTGACGTCAAAGACGAAGACGGGGGTGCCGCGGCGATCACGACGGCCAGTCCATTGCGGGTACTGAGGGGATTTGCCCGATTTTTGTCAGAGTGTCTCTTCTTCTTTTTCTCTTTTCTTTTTCTCCTTCTCCTTCTTCTTTTGCACGTCGTTTCCAGAATCTGTACCGTCGAGGCCATCCGGAGCGCATGCGTAGGATCAGGGGACCCAAGGGCAAAAACTCACCAGCTGCCGGCTCTGTTCAAAGGCATCCAGATCGATTGTGCGATACAGAGTATCAATGTGGTTCGCCGCCCGCCACTCCTCCGTGTCCTTGAACTGCTTGTACGCATCCTGAGCGACCCATCGTCTCGCACGCAAAAATCGCCTTTGCGCGCGAGGAGGCAGAAAAAGAGAAGAGTGGTCAGCAGGCATATGACTATTATTGTCGTCCTGGGGACAAGAGCATCAAGAATACGATAAAAACCTACAGCAACGTCTGGTCGTCATGGCTGGCAGGGGGCCCCCTCGTCCAGAGCCCGCCCTCCTCCAACAACCGCTTCAACTTGTCCAAGGCATCCTCCTCCCGCTCACTCAAGTGGCCCAGATGGCCGTGCGGATAGGCCGACTGGCTCGTCGTGGGGGCCGACTTGACTTTTGCTGCGGGCGCGGAGGCGGCGGAGTGGCCTGAGGGCGTCGTCGCAAGATTGGTCGTCATGACGGGGGAGGGGGGAGCGGAAAGAGAAAGAAGACAAGAATGAAATGAAATGAAATGAAATGAAACGAGATAGTTCAAACACACACAAAACAGCGACAAACTACAAAGGTGGGTTGTTTGTCCTCGCAAGTCCGTCTGATACGAGGGACGTGAGTGCGTATCGCTGACTTCTCCCTTCTACGGAGCAGGAAGAATAACAACAAAACGATCGCGCTATGGCGCAACGTTGAAAGTGTGTGGGGGGGGGGGGGGGGGGGGGGGGGGGGGTCGCCAAAAAAAGAGGCCAGAAAAAAGGTTTTAGAGTCGACCGAAAAGATTATTTCGGAGAAGAGGGTGGGACGGAACCGCGAGAGCCGAGGTCTTACATGATTATTTTCCGTTTCTTTTTTTCTTTTCTTCTTTTCTAAGAAGAGCTTGGGCGTGGGCCCCCATTTTTTGTGTTTCTAAGCAAGTCTAAAAGGGCAGGAAACCAGAAAAAGAAAAAAAAAAGATGGCTTGTTGGTTGACGGACGGACCAGATCGGAAATCGGAATCGGGTCTGGTCTGGATGGAGCTGTGCGTGCTTGCGGCTGGGGTGGGAGATCGGACGGGATCGTCGAGGAATTGAGACGGCGCACATTGGCACCCGACGTTGTACATGGCTGCTCACCTTCGTACTCGTGTGTCGGCAAGTACATGGACATGGGCATGGACACGGACTGCCATGCCAGACCGAGGACCGGTGACCACCTGCGTTGGCAGTGACCAGATGACAAATCGCAAGTCCGCTGGCCATGGCCACCCGACATGCATGGCTCGCGTCCGGAGTCCCGGACTTGGGTCAGCTCCGATGCCCCCGCGGCAGCTGGCAGCCAGCAGCTGACAGCTGACAGCGGTACCGCGGCCATGATTGGACGCAGCCGCCCGACGTCATAGGCACTGCGCATCCATGCCAATGCCAATGGCATGCACGGCCTGGCGAGCTGGAGAGGCCGAAATGAGACCAGCGTGCACGTGGCGGCAGCACTGCATGGCGGCGCCACCACCGCACCACCGCACCACCGCCTCACGTCGCACCGCGCTCCAAGATGCCGGGTCCGCCCCGCAAGCATCCCCGTCTCCACCCCTCCATCCCTCCACCCCTCCATCCCTCCACCCCTCCCCCGCCCCCTCCGGCCGCGGGCACGCTCTCGGCAACACGAATCGCATCGCATCGAATCGCATCGCATCGCATTTCATCCCCATTTCCCGTCCGCGCCGCAGGGCAGCGCCGGGAAGGGTTGTGTCACGACTCACGCGACCCAGATCGAATCAAGAAGAAGAAGAAGAAGAAGAAAAAGAAGAAGAAGAAACCTTAAATGTCCAACAAGTCAAAACGCCCCCAAAACAAGCGCAGTGTTGCGCGCCAATGCGGTCCCTCTTTTGCATTTTGACGTCATCGGCCGCAAGCCGCCGTATCATTGACTCGGTCGTTGTCGCTCCCCAAAACGGCGTCCCAGCTTGATAAACGCGTGTTGTTATCGAGTTCCATCGTTCCCCATCGCACTACTTGCCTGTCCCCCCTCTTTCCCCCCCCCCCCCCTCCCCCCCTTGACTACAATCGCGCAATCACTCAATCAGCACATCTTCCCCAAGCCGCCGCAGCGGCAGGGAGTTCAGCATCCCCTCCAGACTGCCAAACCGCCGCATGACATCCTTCGCATCCTGCCCAAAGCCCATCCGCGCTCGCCCCACGCGTTCCCAAGTCCCGGCTTTGGTCCGCTCCAGGACCAGGAGCAGAATCGTCGCCTCTTCCACAAACCACAGCACCGTCATGCGCTCCCCGCGAGCGTGTTGCTCGAGATATTCTCGAATGGGACTCGGCCCGTTGCCGCCTCCGCCCCCGCCTCCGCCTCCCCCGCCGCCGCTCCCCCCGTTCGACGGCGCTGATGCCGTCGTGCCGACATCTGTGCCCCTACCTCGACTAAGTCGCACATCCACGTAGACGTCGTTGAAAATCCACCCGCTGCTGTGGACCCGTGCCTTGACTTTATCGAGCACGAATGGATTGCACACGCGCAAAAGGTAGCGACCCGGGGCGAAGGAGGCCGGTTCGCTCCCGGGAGAAAAGTCATACACGACTCTGCCGCCGCCGCCGCCGTCGCCCGCGCCCAGCACCACAATCTCGGGAGAATACGCCCACTTCGTCGACGACGACTCGTTCCGCGTCAGCTGCGTCGCGCTCACGTAGTGATGGTTGAGTATCTTCTTCTCCCTCTGCGTGCCATCCTGCTCAATCACCACCACCGACGAGTAGAGCTCTACTTCGCCCTGCCATCCCGCCCACGTCCAGCTCGGCAGGTGCCGCCGTCTTCGCGGCTGCACACCCCCCGAATGGTGCCAGAAACTCGTCGTCAGCGCGAACAAGAGCCTCGTCAGCCCTGGTCTTTGCCGTGCGTCTGGCCTTGGTGATGACGAGGGCGCCGCCGGGCCCGCGGGACACCATAGCGGAATGCCCACTATCCCCCCGAGCTTGCCGCGCCCAATTGTCTTTTCGAGCCGCCTGGTGATGCCCTCAAAGGCATTGAGGGAATCCTCGTCGAATGTCAGCTTGCGCTTCGTGTACTGCGTAATGTGCTTGTCGGACTCGCGCAAGATGCTGAGCGTGCTCGGTTCCTCCTGCGTCTGTGGCAGCTTCTTCCAGACCTCCCAGCTGCCGTCCATGTAGGAGACGCCGTTGAACAGGCCGGGTCTCACGAAGTCACACATCTTCTCCTGGTCTCTGTCGTAGTATGTGGCCAGCGGCAGAAGCAGCGTTTCCGGACACGACAACCCGTCGCACTCCCAGTACATTTGTCGTTCGGTGAAGATGAGCCGCCGTCGAGCCAAGAGTCCTTCCTGATACGTCCAGCCCCGTGTAAACCAGGTCGAGTCCTGAATATCCAGGCGAGGGTCTCGTAGACTGGATACCAATGTGACATTGCCGTCGGCGAATCTGTAGCATGGCTGCCTCGGTCGCGTCGTTGAACCCACCCCGGGCAGTCCATTCGTGGCACTCTCGCCATGGGCGGCAATGATGGTCACGACGGCGCCCTCGAAGATTTCGTCCATTCTCTCAATCTGCTGTCTGCGCTCAGCAGCCTTGCCGGCGTCTATGCAGAGCCTGTCCACCCACAAGTAGCGCAGCTTCAGTTCTCGTGTCACGGCAATGGCATCTTGTACTACTTTGGGCCAGGAATCCCTCACGTCCCCGCCTGCAACGTAGCTCAGGGCCACGTAGTTGTCGGCAATCTCTCCCTGCACCACCTTGGGTGGCCACTGGCTGCAGTCAATGAGCTTGAATCCCGGCAGTGGAGCTTGCGATTCTTGTCGTCGTCCGCATCGGCCCTGGTGGTGGCGCTCGCAGAACTGCAGCCAGTTGCTGGCCACGGACAAGTCGGCCGTCGGCCCAATCTCTCGTCCCCAAATGCCCTTTTGCAACCACGAAGAATCCGTCAGAAGCGCGGGCATCTCTGGGCTTCGTCGTTCGTTGCTCTGCGCGCGACCCCTTACTGCTAGCGGCTCCGATAACGAGACCTCCGGCATGGTCCTGTAGATCATTCCGCTCTCACGAAACCAATTTGGATCAACATCCCAAGCTTTTGCGCCGTCTCCCTGCTTCTTGGGGACGACGCCAAGAAAGCCAGGCGCCAAGCCCTTCGCCTTGAGGCGCGCGGGATGATTCATATCAAACATCTTGGTAGAGTCAATCAAGTAATTTGTATCTCTGCTGGAGAAGGCCGACAAACTATAGTCACCTTCCCCTTGTCCGGGCACATGGGTTTCCCAGAAGAGCTTACAAAGCGGACACTTTGTCGCCCATTTGTTCTCTTCTAATCCACGGAGTCGGGAGACGAAGTGCTCTTTCCCGTCAAAGGCATCCTCAGCCGCTGGGTCCAGGGTTTTGGCAAAGCATTCATCAATCTCCTCCAGCGTCGTTTCGATGTCGGCTGCCAGGCTCGAACAAGGCACGCACAAGTTGGCATCAACGTTGCGAATGGCGGCGGATGCTGGAGCTGATGCTGCGGCGGATGCTTCAGAGTGTGCCGAAGGGCTGCGGCTCTTCCTCCAGCTGAGACGCCGGATGAGCGATCCGCGTCCGGAGGATCCGTCGTCGTTGTCCTCGCGTGGTGATTCGACGGTGAGATGCTGCATCATATTCCGCAGCGGGTTCTTTGATCGACGCCGTTGTAGAGTCGGCCCGCCGGGACTCACAGAACCCAGACTGTCGGCCATTTTCTTATGAACGAGTTGGGCTTTTTGTATAATGGTTCAACGTTGGGCTAAAAAGAGGGATTTTTTTTTTTCTCTTTCTTTTCTTTATTCTTCCCGGGAAAAGGGACCGAGGGGTTAAATGGACTGGGGTAGATACAATGGTCGAGCTCGGGCCGGAAAAGGTGGAGGTAAGACTCTTTTGATCAGAGATGGATATTTCTCGAACCTGGATGGCTGATGACGATTTTGAACCAAGGCCGACTCGATCTGGTCCTGAGCCAAGTCACCTGCACGTCGGTAATAAAAGGGCTGCGCAACAAACAGCATCAAAGACCAAAGACATTCGCAATGTGCTGGAGCTGAGTCGCTGCCTGATGGCCAGAAAAGGCTCGATATGAAAGCAGAAGTGACAGAGGCTGAACAGGAAAACAAAAAGGACCAAGACATGGCAAAACGAAAACGAAGGGGCAAATTGACCTGGACCAGGGGCCAGCTCGCGTGTCAACAAATGCAAGGGCAAGGGGAAAAGACAAGATGAGATGCGATGCAGACGACAAAATTCGCAAATGAACGTCGGCCGCCCAGCCGACGTGACCGAGACCCGACGTGCCATTTGTCAGACAACGGCGTGTGGGGTCGTCCAGCCAAATGCCTAGGTACCTAGGTATCTAGGTAAGTACCTACTTAGGTAGGTAGGTAGGTAAAGTACTTTAGGTACTTACCTCTTGCCTAGGTACATTGTACCTGCTAGATACTGTAGGTACCTGCCTATCGAATACCCTGGGCTTTTTCGCCTGTCCCAAGATACTTGTGTACTAGGTACCTAGGTAGGTAGATGCTAGGGGGGTGGTGGGGGTGCGCGGAAAGCAGGAAAAGCGCCAGGGGGGCAACTTTTTCCGTCCCCGTTGTTTCTCCGTGTCATTTACTTTTCTCTGCCCCTTTTCTCTCTCCTTGCTTTCCTTGTTAGTTTTTTTTTTTAATTTCCTTGATTTGTTCTAGATCCCCCACCCTTCGACTCAAGCAGCAACTTATTGTCGTACTAGGCGCTTCTCGGTCGGGCCATGCCGCGCCTGCATGTCCATGTCTCCTGCCAAGCCAGGAAATCGCCGACAGAGGCCAGAATGTAAATGTGTACCAACTAGGTACCAGGTACTTACACTACAATACAAGACACCCCTGTTCACCTAATTCTTGGCAGTAGATAACTAGGAGAAGCTGTCTAAACCCTAGAACGCTACATTTTTAAAAAGTGTACTTTTCTAAATGTGTTGAGTCACATAGAAAATCAGGTCCCGTTGAGTCGAACAGCGATTCATACTTACTTACTTCTTACTTAGGTACTTAACTTTACTTAGGTACTAGGTAGGTACCTAGGAAGTAGGTACTAACTGAGCGCGAGTGCTGTATGTACATTGTACAACGTACCCATGACACGGCAAGAGGAAAAGAAGAGAAACCTGATGCAAGTGGGTTCCCATGTCGTGTCATGCCATGTTGACCAATCTGGTACCAGAGGCCAGCGACGACCATGCCTGCTTCCCTTTGTCGCGGGAGCCGAGCCGGGATCACTTGCGAGGCTTTTCGTCCGTCGAAATGAGGAGGAGCGGCAGCGGACATTGAGGCTGTGTTGCTAGCGTGGCGGCGAGAGTCCCACCCGGCTGTCGAGCAAGCCCGAGGCAGATTACTAAGTAATCACATACAATGGCGTTTGGAAAAGATGGAAATTAGAGGGACTACATAACACGAGATTTTGGTCGAGTCTTTGGGTCGGCACCGACCTTGATGATGGGAAACGGCAGAGTACCGTTTTGTTTTTTCTCGTCTCTTGCCCTCCCTCATGGCCATGGATTGGCACGGCGTGGCTGATCAACCGGCGGCATTTTCGTCCTTTGTCCACGAGCCCGTATTCGCATGCCAGCATTATTCGCCGTCTCCAGCCGCCGGCTTGGGTTTGCCAGCGTGGGATATGAGGCCATTTCCGACCGAAATGGAGAATTTGATTGGATGGGCGACCACATTGTCTTTATTCGGAGCCGGCTCGCCCAATTACATACACAAAGTATCTGCGGCGTGCGTGGCGCGGCGTGGCGTGGCGCGGCGTGGCTGGCTCGCTCAAAGGCCGCGACGACCTGTGACGACCAGACACCACATGCAGACATGCAGAGTCGCCGACAGCTGCACGTGGTGGAACTGCCAGCTGGTGGACACGGTGACGTCGAGCTCTACAGCTGACGGCGCAATTGCCAACGAGACGTGGACGTAAAGCACCGCCCCAGCCTCAAAGCTCCTCTCTGCTGCAGACACCAGAACGAGCCGACATGGACCAGCTTGACACTCTGAAAAGTGCCCGTCTGCACCAAGGCTTTTTCGTGTTTTTTCTTTCTTGCCCGTCGGGCAAACTGCCGTCCGTCGTGACTCGTCATCGTCTTCAAAACATCTCTTGGGCATACGTGCGACATCCAGCCGGCGTTCGGTCTACGAGTATCGTCCGGCTCCAACCATGAGCTCATGACAGCATTGTTCTCGAATCCAGACCGGACATCCGATCGAATCGAATCCATGCCCATTCGCGCGGCTGAAGTCTCTTGTCAGATGCGCTTCCTGTAGTACTGTTCACCATGCCGCCCTTGACCGCAGCAGATCGCCAACGACGCCTCGTCCAACTGTCGCGGGAATGGGGTGTTGATTTGCCTCCGACACCTGCGCCTCCCACGCGACCACAGAATCCACCAACCTTCTCGACGCAGCAGGACCATCAGACTGCCGAGCGTCTCATGCGGGAGCGAGCTGCTGAGCTCTCACAGTCCAGACAGAGGAGCAGCCTCAGCAGGGCGTTCTCGTCCGCCAACTTGAAAAGAGGCAAGAACTGGGACCCTCGTCAACTCCTCCAAGTCCTTGCCACGTGGATAGCGAATGCAGGCACACCAGGCGTCGCCGAGGCCCTGGTTTCCAAGCTGGCTGCTGGAGGCGTCGATTTCAGTGGTAACCAGACGAAGCAAAAGAGTGGCATTCTTAGTCGGAGGAAAAGCGTCGACACGTTTGTCGATCCATCTCAGTGCTTGAAATTGGCCGTTCAAGACGACCAGTACGACATGTTGCAGGTTTTGCTTCCGCATGCCGACCCCTACTCCATTGAACAGGCCCTCGCGCCGGCTATCCGCAGGGGCAACGCGAATATCGTGGGGCTTTTATTGCGATACGGTGCACGTGCTTCGCAGACGTTGGAAGGACAGGAGCTTTTGCGTCAGGCCTGTGCCGACCAAGGTCGATCCCATCTGGTCGCATTGCTCCTGCGGTTCGAAAGTCGGCCCGCGCCGGCGTGGACATCAGCCTGCATGAGTGATGCCGCGAGAGCAGCGTGCTTGGAGGCGGTTGTCTACCTCGGCAGATCTACCGCAGATGGAAATCACAATCATGCCGAGGCTTTGAAGACGGCAGTCTCGCTTGGCAGACAAGATGTCGCATTGGCAATTCTCATAGGAAAACAGCCCCCAGAAAGCCCATGTCTCAACGAGGCGTTTCGCCTTGTTCACCAACATCCGTCCATCGGTCTGTCTACTAAACTTGCCATGACGGAAATCCTCCTTTGCGCCGGCGCTCAAGGTGAAGTTGTTGCAATGGCTCTGAAGAGCGCCTGTGAGGCCCAGTTCTACGACATGGCAGATTTACTGGCCAGATACGGTGCGTCCATTGAGTATGATGATGCGACAGCATTGAAGAGCGCAATTGCTCGCAGCGACCTGGACCTGATTAGCGCCCTTGTCACCGACTGGGGGGAACTGAGTCCTGCGCTGGCTTCAAGTTGCGTACCGTTAATCGCCAAGCAGGCTCCATTCGAAACTCGTGCGGGGGCTCTAAGTCTCCTGCTGAAGAAGGGTGCAAGCGGTGTTGCGCTGGATGACATGCTCGTTGATGCCGCCGAGGCTGGAGACATTGAATCCGTGGATCTACTGCTCAACTCGGCGCTTCCACAACCTACACAACCGACGGGTGCAAACAATACCTTCCCTCAAGGTCTGGGCCGGGCTTTACGGCACAACCTCGCTTCTGTTGACCACAAGTCCGGGGAAGCACTTCGAACCGTCGTCTTGCGAGGAGATATGTCCATGACGGAAAAGATTTTGTCGGGCCACCCTAGCGCCGAGACCCTATCAATTGTCTTCCCACTCATCAAGAAGCTCGCCTCCGAGGATCGCTACCGAATGGTCCGCTTGTTTCTGAAGACGTCCTTGTCAGGTCCATGCTTACACGCTGCACTGCATGACGCCATCAGTGAGGACACGCCGCGGCGAGACAGTGTCTTGGTCAAGTTGCTCCTGGAGCACGACGCAGACATCAACTTTGATCAAGGTCGCGGTCTAGCTGGTGTTATTAGGCAAAAGGACGTCAAGCTCCTGGCCTCACTCTTGAAGAAAGCCTCGCCGCAGACTGCTGCCGCGCGCATCATGGATGCAATGCAGGTTTCGGACCACAGAGAACGTTTTGAAATGGTTTCCATGCTCATTGTTGCTGGCGCGGTGATTGGAACCCAGGAGATGGCCAATGGTCTAATGCAAGCTCTGACTGAGCGGCCGGTGGACATGTCTCTATTGACATTACTTTTGCAAAAGGGAGGTGCCGATATCAATTTGCTGGAGGGCTCCATCGTCAAGACGTCGGTATCAGTCCCGGACCCAAAGGTCTTGGACGTGGTGTTTGCACACGGAAAGCCCTCGGCATCGTCAGTTAGTCATGCATTGAACGAGATGGCCTCGCTGCCATCTACTGAAAACAAAGCCTGGAAACTGCGCGCTGTACTCTCCAGATGCACTGACAAACAAGACTTGGATTGGCTATTGGCTCATGAAGTGCAGTCGGTGCTCAAAACGGGCAACGACAAGGCATCCTTGTCGACCCTCAGGATGCTTCTAGATGCCGGCGCGAACCCGAATGCCTTCCAAGCAGCAGCGCTATGCCATGCTGTCATCGGAGCCAACTCAAAGGTGACAGATGTGCTGTTCGAAGCAAAAGTCGGCCCGACTTCCACTTCGCTAGGGGCTGCTTTGCCTCACGTTCTGCGTATCGCAGACCCTTTGGCGAGACTCATGCTCACAAAGAAGCTTGTTGAGGCGGGAGCTCTTCCCCTCGAAGTCAATCGCGCATTGGTGCATGCAGTGACGGCATTTCCCACAGACCTGTCTCTGCAAGGTGCTCTAGCCACAACAGCCGACACCTCGGATGGAGAAGCCTTGTCCCTCTCAGTGTCCATGGAGTCGACCGAGACGATGGACCTGCTTCTCGCCACGTCGCAATCATCGGTAGAGACGAGGAGTGCCGCGCTGAGCAGAGCAATGGAGGTCAAGACGCGCGCGACGCGGCACCGCATGTGCCGAAGCTTACTGGAAGTCGGCGTGTCCAAGGAGTCGGCCTCGAGTGCGTTGCTCATAGCTGCACGCGATGGCGATGCCAGGCTGGGGCATCTGCTCATGGCACACGGCGCCAGCCTCGCGACAAATAACGGCCAGGCCATTGTCGAGGCCTGTCGTGCCGGCTCAGCAGACGTTGTTGCCATTCTTCTCAAGCAGGACGGCTCCATTCCGAAGAGCACGCTGGAGTCTGGCTTTCAGGCGGCCACCGAGGTGCGCGATTTGAGTAGGCGAGCGGTTGTTTTTGCATCCCTGCTCGACAGGGGCGTCCAGGGCGATCTGGTGGATGCGCAGCTGCATTCGGCGGTTCGTTACGGACAAGACGGCGAGGCTGTGTTGCGGGTTTTGCTTGCAGCCGGCGCGGATCCGAACTTCAACAACGGGGAGTGTGTGGTGGCCGCGACGAGGAGCGCCTTCATCAGCAGCCTCGAACTCTTACTCGGCCTGTGGGACGAAGACGGCAACCAGGCAAGCCACACCGGTCACTTTCCAAGGGCCTGGATTGCTGATTCTGCTAACACGTGTGTCTGCACAGAAGAGAGTCGCCCAGCCCACGCTGGCTCGGGCGCTTCGAGCTTGCTGGAACCTCAGTCGAGAGAGTCGGTTCAGAGTCACAAGCAATCTCCTGAAAGCGGGCCTGCAGGCGGCGGAAGATTTGCACAAGGCCCTGAACGAGGCTGTCAATGAGGACGACGCCGAGGAGCGCCTCGTCCGGCTGTTGCTCGCTCACGGGGCTTCGCCCACTGCCAACGGCTGCAAGACACTCGTGGACGCAGTCAATAAATTGGCTCCACCGTCATTGGCACTGATTTTGGACAGGAAGCTGCCGCAAGAGGACGTCAATCGGGCCTTCAATCATGCTTTTGTTGCGGATACCTTCAACAGATGGTTCACAGAAGCCGGCCTCCAGACGGCCAGCGTGCTTCTGGACAAAGGCGCCCGCGGAGACGCACTCAGTGGTGCATTGGTTCTCGCGGTAAAGTGTTGCACGCCGGAGACTCGAGACCTGGCAAATCGATTCGTGACACTGCTCGTGTCTCATCACGCAGATGTAAACTACAACCACGGCGAGCCGCTGCAACTCGCGGCATCCAAAGCCAATGTCCTGTGGACCAGGCAACTCCTCGAATGCAGGCCGACGATTGAAACGCTATCACTAGCCTTTCAGCGCATCTTTGACACAGCTCTGCCCCGAGACGAGGTTCTGGGACTGATCAGGCTGTTTGCCGAGTATAGGGACGGCCATGTACGGATGGACGTGATGAGCGTGCAACAAGGACGTGATCCGCTACTTGTGCGAGCGGTTTCTCAGTATCCAAGATCGGTCGCCGTCCTGGAAATTCTGCTCGACACGGGCCTGTACTACGACCAAGCTGCAACGTACCAAATTCATTCCGATGTCGAGGATGCAGAGGAGATGACGCTTCTTTTGTGGGCTCTAGCACAACCACAGAAGCGAGTCAGCAATGCTCTCATCGAGCTGCTTCTCGCACGAGGAGGTCAGTAATGCCAATGGTGTACACACGGGGTCAATGCAATGACGGAAAGCATTACGTGATCGATGGACTGACCACGGCAACAGCCAAGGTGAATGCCGAGTCAAGCCTGTCCCATACGACGCCACTTATGCTTGCCATCCAGACACGACGCCCCGATCTTGTAAAGCTGCTGCTTCTCGAAGGTGCCGAGGTCGACACTTGCGATTGCCGTGGAAGGACGCCTTTGTCCATGGCAACCCACATGGGCCACGATGTTTCGGTGCAGATGGTGTCGCTCCTGCTGGCTGCCGATCCATCGCGGGACGACGGTTCACTGCACAACGCCGCCCGCGACATGAATCTACCTGTGGTCAAGCTTCTTGTGCAGTCCGGCCATGAGCCCGACTTTCCAAGCCCACTGCACGAGGGCCGAAGTGCCCTGGCAGAGCTTTGCCTGCACGGGTCTGATGGTGAGGAGATGGGGGCGGAGCGAGAACGCACCATGCAAAAGGTCATGACGTTCCTCATCGACGCAAAGTCTGATCTCTCGCTCAAATCAAACGACAAGACGCTTCTCCAGTTATGCTTCGAGGCCACCGACCCGATCGCCACGACGCGGAGTCTGCTCAGGAGCGGAATGTGGAAGCACATCAACCAGCCGTTCAACTACCATCGCGCCGCCGATGGATACATCTACTCGCCGACAATGTACGTCAAGAGGATTCTCCCACGGACGGACACCTCGGCCTCCCTGCTGCACATGCTCACGTCCCACCGCGCCACCGACGTGTACTACGCCCTGTCCGGGGCCCAGCCAGGCGATGCCGTGGGCCTCCCAGAAGACCTGGCCGTACAGGAGCGAGCGCGCAAAGCACGCCTGGAGCGGCTCGCGCAAGAGGCGGAGGACTTTTCCACGGCCATGGCACGCAAACGCGAGATGGCCTCGGTGGAGCACCGCATCATGGCCCAGACGGCCCAAATGGAAGACGCGCGCCGGCAAAGAATCCACGACCAAGACCTCGGCGCCGTACGGTCCCGCGCGCAGTGCGAAGAGTCCCTCGCGAGCGCCGCCCATGCGCGAAGAATGCAAGAGCACCACGCGCTGGCCGAACTCTCCATCGGGCGAACTCGTGCACTGGCAGCCACCGAGGTGGAAGTTCAGGAGGCGCGGCAAAGAAAAGCCCTCGAGTGGGAGGCGCGGCTCAACGCAGAGAGGCTGGACAATGCGAGGGCGCTGAGTTCCATCCGCGTCGCCGAGCGGCAGCAAGTGGAGCGGCTGGACCACGGTGCCGAGGCGAGGATCAAGGCCAGGATCGAGGCACAGCGGAAGCTGGTCGAGTCGCAGGAGAGGCTGGCCAAGACGCTGGCTGATGGTCCGAACGGGGTGCCCGTGGGGATGAGCGACGCGAGACGACACCAGATTGGCTATGTGACGGAGATGTGAGCATACGAGGGGCCCATGGGGCCTTGTTGAGCCCTGCCCTTTAATATACATGTTTGCTTTTTTCTTTTTCTTTTTCTTTTCTTCTTCTTCTTCTTCTTCTTCTTCTTCTTCTTCTTCTTCTTCTTCTTCTTCTTTCCTCTTCCTCCTTTTTCTGGGGAAATGCATAAATAGATTACCAGGTGCCTTTTTCATCACCCTAGTAAATAAGTGCCCCTCCAAGCAAGGTACCTCTCATCCCCAACCCTCGACATCCCCAAGTCTGGCCGGAAAGGAACCAGATAAAGGACATGGTAGCCAAGGCCATGAGTCCCAGATTTAATGATCACAAGGGGGTGTTTCTTTCTCACTCATTGCCCATGCCGTAGTATACACCGCGTCTGTCCACAATCCGTACGACAGGTGGAAAAGAAAAAAAAAAGCAAAGCACTCCGCTTTCATAACACAGACCAGCTCGTAAATCATCAGCGCAACACGCGGATCCCGATGCCTCTTCACGACCGCTTGCCCGTCATCTCGATGGAGTCGGCGCCCGTCTCCACGACGCGGTACCTGTCTGCGTCGCCGAGACCGCTCGCCGCCCGGTCGTAGGCCTCGTCGGAGCGATCGCACAGGATATCTAGATCGGCGTCGGTGAGCATGTCGGCCCCGCCGGCGCGGCTCGTCTGGTAGACCAGTCCGTCCTTGAGGAGCAGCGCGCGGAGCGTGTCGGCGTCCAGGTGCTCCTTGGCGGCGGTGTCGAGTTTCTGGCCCATGGTCTTGAAGCCGCCCTTTTTGATGACGAGCTTTTCGAGCCGGCGCTTGGCGTCGGCGGAGAGGAGCAGGGATTCCTCGACCGTGTCCTTGGTGGCGAGGCGGTAGACGATGACGGGGCGGGTCTGGCCGATGCGGTGGCAGCGGTCTTGGGCTTGGAGGTCCTGCTGGGGGTTGAAGTCGGAGTCGAAGAGGATGACTGTGTCTGCGGAGGCGAGGTTGATGCCCTGGCCGCCGGCGCGGGTGGACAGCAGGAAGAGGTTGTAGGCGGCGTTGGTGTTGAAGTCGTGGATCTGCTGGCGGCGGTCGGCCTGAGCCACGGACCCGTCGATGCGGCAGACGTGCCAGCCGCGGAGCTCGCGGGCGTAGTCTTCCAGAATGTCGAGCTGGGTTTTGAATTGCGAGAAGAGGAGCACTTTGTGGCCGCTCTCGAAGAGCCGCGTGAGGAGACGGTCGAGGAGGAGCATCTTGCCCGACGAGGTGACGATGGTCTCGTCGACGGGGACATGGGCGGATGTGGCCCAGGGGTTGTAAAAGTTGTGAGGGCTGTTGCAGACAAGACGGAGCTGGACGAGCGGGTTTCCGAGCTTCTTCTGCGCGAGTTGTTTTTCTGCATGCAACGAACGAGCGGTGGTGTTTGGTGTTTAGCAAGCTTTTCGAGATGCGTCGGGCGCGAGATGGGTGATGGGATGTATTTTTTTTTATAGAGGCACCGACGAAGAAAAGAAGAAGAAAGAAGAGGGGGGGAAAGAATTGGAGAAGAAAGGGGGAATGGAGAAACATACTGGCTAGCTCAAGCGTCTCTGCTCGTTCAATCTCTTCGGGAGACCGCAGCTCGTCTTCTGCGTCATCGTGCTCGTCTTCTCTGGCAAGCTCATCGGCCAACTTGGCCTCAAAGGCATCGTCCGATAGTCCTTCCTCATCAGAATCTGCTTCGGTGTAGGATTTCCCCTTGCGTGTTCTGCTCCGCGTGCTTGCTGGAGTGGAGGTACGACTGGACCGCGCGCTTTTGACTTCCGATCTGGCCGGAGTGGGAGGGCTTTTTCGTTTCAGGCTTGACTTGGAAGATTTTGTCGCGACTGGTGCTGAAGTGTCGTTGTCACTCATTCTTGCTTTGCTAGCCGATCGGTTGCCCATCATCAGGGCGAATGCATTCGGAACCGCTGCCGACTTGTTTTCTGTCTTTTTACCCCGGGGACTCTGTCGCAGAGGAAGTGATGGCATCTGTTGATTTGTTTTCCCATCGTTCCTGCTGGGGTTCGCCGCACGACTACTCGATCTGGAGGATTGACGAGTTGATTTACCAGATGGCATGGCGCTGTTGACTTGATCAGTCACCTTTTGTTCGAGATAGGCTCTCGTGTCAACCTCGTTGTCGGTGAAGGCATTATACAGGTCGGTCTGCTCCTTGGTCATGGGCGCAAACAGGACGTATTCGCGCTTCTTGGGCAGATATGCGGCCACGTCTTGCTTGATTCGACGCAGGAGAAGAGGCTGCAAGATGAGATGGATCTTTTTTACAAGGTCTTGCTTCATCTGGTCGGCAATGAACTCCTCCGTGCTCTTCTCATCCTGAAGATCGGAAAAATCAAACCAAGACTCGAAGGCTTCCCAGTCGGTGAAGATGTTGGGTAGAAGAAAGTGCAGCAACGACCAAAGTTCCTTCAGGTTGTTCTGCAGAGGCGTCCCAGTTATGAGCAGCCTCGTGGCGGAGGAGAATTGTCGCAGTTGTTGGAACAGCTTTGCATCGGCATTCTTCATTCGATGACCTTCGTCCTGCATACCGAGTTGGATTTTGTGAGCATTTCAAGGCTCGAATCAAGAAGAATAAAATGGAAAGAAAGGGGCGCAAAAAGATACAAAAGGAAAGAAAAGAGCGTACTATTATGATAAACTCCCACTGAATGCGGGACAGATTATGCTGGTCCCTCAAAACCATCTCATATGACGTGCAGACGACAGGGAACTTGGTACTAGGTCTCCCGCCTGTCAGGTTGCGCATCAATCTTGTTTTGAAAATGTCTTCTCTTTGCGCCTGGTTGCCATGATACATGACGACAGGTATTGACGGCGTCCACTTGTTGAACTCGTCCATCCAGTTGGACAAGGTGCTCAGAGGCGCGACAATCAGATGAGGCCCCAGGTAATTCTCTTGCTCTCGCAACAGGGCAATTAGAGCAATCGTCTGAACAGTTTTGCCTGGGCTCGAGTTAGCAACGTGTCCACGGAAGGATGGCCCACGAGGTGAGAAAGCAAAGACGGGGGACAAATGATGATTTCTCCGAGTAGTATTCTGGGCCGTATGCTGAGCCATACCTAATCCCATTTCATCAGCAAGAATGCCGCTCATGCCCTGGGAGCAAATCTCAAACATCCATGTCAGCCCTTCCAGCTGGTAGTCTCTCATGGTGCCATTGACCATGCACTTGGGTTGTTTAGCCATTTCCAGGTTGTGCTCGCCAAGCGTCTTGCCATCAAGACTGCTGCCGACGCGGCCAAGGACTTGCGTCTTTTTTGTAAGAATATCGCTGAACGCGGCGCTCTTCATGAGCAGCTCGTCCAGCTCCTTGGCCTTTGCTTCGCGCTCGGCCTTTGTCTCGGCCTTGTTCTTCTTGTTGCGCTTCTGCGTGGCAGACGATTTGTGATTTTGGACCGTCCTCCTATTTTCATCCCTGGCCTCCCGCTCTTCCTTCAAAAGGCTGTCCTCGGTAAATTGGCCTGCGGCATCGGCCTTCGGCGAGGCCATAGACGGTGGCGAGCTGGGTGCGCTTGTCATGGCAGCTTGTTCTGAGAGGACAGATTCGGCATCCGACGAAGACGACAAGTCCATGATCGATCCTCGATGGCGAGGCAAAACACGTTTCCGTCGGGAAGAAGGAAAAATAGTTTCCCCTGAGCCTTGGTACGATTTCCGCAGACAATGAAGCTGTGGCAGGCGCGTGACTGCAAGGCCACTTCAATGGCCAGGCAGAGAATCAAAATGGGATGCGCTGGGTATGCAAAGAATGTGAGACTGCAGTGACACAAACGCAATTGGACGCGTTATTCACTACCAGTACACAGGCCCAACCGAAAAGAGAAAGCAAAGGGTAAGGGGGAAAAAAGGAACAAAATAAAAAGGAAAAGAAAGGAAAAGTGAGGGCGAGATGAAGTGGAGGTGACGGGAGGACGGGCGATTCCAAGCACCAGTTAATGACGCCAAAGCCTTTCCGCAGGCGCACGCACCTCGGCGGCTACGCGCAGCCAAAAATCATGACGCTCAGAAACGCGAGTCCCATGCGCAGTCACGGGACGCGCGACTCGACGCGTTAAGTGGACGTGGCGCCGTTGCGCCTGTGGACAGTGAGTGTGTGGCGGTGCAATCGCATCCACCGAGATCCACGTGCACCGCGACTAAGCTGCCTGCAGCTTGTGCATGACTAAGCAAAGATGCGCCTCAACCCCGCCACCAAGGTCGGAAAAATTATCCCGCCTTGACTCCCATGAACTCGTGAGTCAGTAACATCTCAGCACTACCTCCATTCTAGACCGAGACGAAGGCGCCCGCAAAAAGGCGACTTCTCCTCCAAACGACTCCGAAGCTGTTTTCTCTCCGCGTCCTGCGTCCCGCCGTCAGGGCTCTTCCCCCGATCCCCCCGCTCCCCTCACGTCTCCTCCGCCGAATCACCAGAATGACCCTCGCCAACCAGACCTATACGCCCACCGAGGAGACGGAGATCCAGCAGTGGCTCACCACCTCGGAGCGTCTCAAGTCCACCGACGACAGGGCGTCCATCTTGGAGACGCTCAACAGCCACCTCGCCAGCCGCACCACCCTCCTCGGCAGCAAGCCGTCCAAGGCCGACATCGCCATCTACGAAACCCTCTCTCCCGTCGTTGCCAAATGGTCCCCCGATGAGCGGACTGGCGAAAAGGGCCACCCCCACATTGTCCGTCATCTCGACTTTGTCCAAAACTCGACCCTTTTTGGCCTCGGCCTCAAGGATGAACAGAAATTCGCCGTCGACCAGGACGACGTCCGCTACGTCAAACCCCCCGTCGATGCCAAGGCCGAGAAGGAGAGACTGAAGAAGGAAAAGGCCGCCGCCGCCGCCGCCGGTGCTTCTGGTCCCACCGACGCAAACAAAAACGCCTCACTTGTTGACCGCACCAAGGAAAAGGCCAAGGACAAGGTCGATCAGGTCAAGGGTGCTGCTGCTGCTGCTGTTGGAGGCGACAAGCCCAAGAAGGAGAAGAAGGAGAAGGCCCCCAAGCCGCAAAAGGCCCCCGCGCCCGCGGCTCCCCTCTCCCCATGCCTGATCGACCTCCGCGTGGGCCACATCCTCAAGGCCATCCACCATCCCGACGCCGATTCCCTCTACGTGTCCACCATCGCCGTGGGCGACCCCGCCGGTAACGAAGACTACGTCGAGTACGAGGGCCAAGTCTGCCGCACCGTCTGCTCCGGCCTCAACGGCCACATCCCCCTCGAGCAAATGCAGGGTCGCAAAGTCATCGTCGTCTGCAACCTCAAACCCGTCAAGATGCGCGGCATCAAATCATGCGCCATGGTGCTCGCTGCCTCCCCCAAGGTCAAGGAGGGCGAGGTCGACCACGACAAGGGGCCCGTGGAGCTCGTCTCCCCGCCCGAGGGTGCCAAGGCCGGCGACCGCGTCTTTTTTGAGGGCTGGCAGGGCGACCCCGAGGGCGTGCTCAACCCCAAGAAGAAGATTTGGGAGACTTTCCAGCCTGGCTTCACCACCACCGACAGCTTGGAGGTTGTGTTTGATGCGTCTGTCGTGGAGCAGCTGGGCAAGAAGGACGTTGGCAAGCTGGTCACTGAGAGCGGTGGCGTTTGCACAGTCCAGACCCTGACGGGTGCCGCTGTGCGGTAAAAAGAAAAGGAAAGGAAAGGAAAGGAAAAGAAAAGAAAAGAAAAGGCAAAAGACTCAGCATTGAGCTGCCTGTCTTTTGAACTACGTAGATGAAAAAGAACATGAAATTAAAAGAGCATTAAGCATTCGTGGTTGATACTTAGGTGACATACATGTTTGTTCGTTTTATCTCGCTTCTGTATATTTACATTCGGAACATGTGATCCTCTTAACTCACACGCTCCGTTTTCTTTTCCGTGACCACCTACTGTACACGTTACATACATGCATCCCTCCCATAACGTCGTGCCCGAAACACGTAAACGCCCTGCTTTTATACAAAATTATAATGACATCGAGGCCCCCTTCGCCAAGAGGGCATCAGCGACACCTGGTAAATGCTTGCCCAGAAAATAAAGCCACAAGATCGCTGGAGGAAGCTCAGGAAGTAGACAGGAAGAAAAAAAAAAAAGCTTAAAACTTGATGGAGTAACAGAATTGATCATGTACACAGGTGTCATGAGAAAAAGTATTTGCTTTCCCGGAGACGTCTAACATCAAAGTCACCCTGGAGGAATCGTTAGTCGACATGGATCGGAGTCGTTGGTCGGCGGAGAATGAAGTACCTTCTTAGGGACAGCTGGGATGGTAAGTGGCAACCACAGCGGAACAGGAGAGGCCCGTTTAATTGTCCTTCTCTTCTTTTCCACCATTGTTGTCTCGAAAGGGCTCATGTCAGCGTTTTCCATGAGGCGCTCAGAGAACTTTGACACATCGTCTTGTATCTCATTGGCTCTGTCCTCGTCATGATCTTCCTGGGACATTTTGTCTGCGGTGTCTACTGATTCGGCAGCATCGACTTCATCCACCGGTATGTCCCCTAAGGCCAGCCCCTTTCTGTCTTCTTTAAGATCGAGATCAACTTCTTCTCCAGACATCTCTTCGTATATCGAGGCAGGAGTGACAATTTGCTTTGCGGCCTCTAGGTCCCATGGGTTTCCGGATAGTCGAAGAGTGTTGCGCTTGTGCTCCAGTAGGAGCTCTTCCTTTGCTGACAGCTTGCTGCTCTTGCGCAGCTCCTTGATCTTTTTGGCCGCTGCAGAAGAGGCGTCAACATGAGAAAGATACAGAGAGCCTTTGTGTCGTGTCTCGAATTCCTTGGCAAGACGTCCAACAACGTCTTCCTCGTGAATCTGAATAAATGCCTCGCGCAGGATGCCATTCATGGTATCGATATCGGCGGCATGAGTCCAGAAAGAGTCGTGCACCGCGGCAAAGACGAGGTCATTTTCGTGGCATCGCAGGGCAGAAAGAAGCATGTGACTTGCGTCCAGAGAATGGATAAAGTTTGGTGGAAACCCTTGCAGTTGCTTCCTGCGATTGACCGGGTCTGTCTGGTCATTGAGAGGATACGCAACGGCCTGTAGGCATGTTCGAACTTCTTTCATTTGACTCTTGCGGTACGGCTGAACAACAGGCATGCGAAGTGGTGTTGTCCATACAACCGAGGATCGGAATTGGCTCTTGAGTTCATCAAACCCACATTTGCCAGATGCGTCCGTCTTTTTCCCCTTCTTTCCTCTGCCTCCGTTCTCGACAACTGTATCACCGGAACAGCTGGCCGCGATTTGTTGTAATTGGGCAGGAGTCAGCGCGCGACACACCCGTCCGCCGATCTCGCCAAGCCAGTACTGGATATCATGAGCGCCGCGGAACATGGTAGCAAGTGCTTTGAAAATGTGCTTGGCAATGTACGTGGAAAGCATTAGGCTGGGGATCCGAGTTTCCTTGTTGATGTCCGGATACAGCGCAACAATCTGCTTGCAAACTTGTTTCTTTGCGCCCTCAAAGGTGACTCCGTATACATTGGTCATAACCGTCTGCTTGACCACCTTCCTGGTAATCTTGCCCTGAAGAACGCGGGCAAACTCGTTGTCATTTCGCGCATCCTGATCAATTGCTTGCTTGACAAGATCAGCCACAGCCGAGTAGACATCCGCAGGACGTTCACCGGGTTCCAGGTTCACTTGTTTCGCTCCCCAGCTATCGCCACCCAAGGCAGCATAATGTTGCAGGCCGTTGCAGGTACCATCCTGGTGAACAGGCAACTGCGAGACAAACTTGGTGGGGTCGGGGAGCTCATGGGCGGCCTTTAACTCGAAGCAGGTGGCAAGACACTGCCAGGGGTCCTCGGCTTTGAGCCACCAACGGCTTCCGTTTAATGGATTCGTCGCAGATTCAATGATGTTGGGTAAGTTGTCGTTCGTAAAAGCCTCACGCTCATCAAAGCTGGATTTGTCGAGTCCATACAAGTTGGCCATATGAATCTTGAGCCAACGCAATCCGCGTTCTCCCAGTTCCTTGCCTCGCGCAAATTTTAAGATCGCTCGCGTGTGGTCGGCTCCCATGTGATTGAGATAAGTGGGCATCGGATAGGCTCTTCCTCTGTAATCGACGTTGTGCGGAAAGTAAATCGTTTGATTCCTGAATGTTCTAGCAACCTCCAGCTGCAAGTTCATAAAGCACCGTTGCGAATGCAATCCAGATCGCTCATTTTCAATTTCTTTGACAGTGTGGATCCATTTTCTGCGCAGCAGAGGATCAGCGGAGGAGTCTGGCTCGCGGGGAATTTCCACCTCAAAGTTCATCGGTGGCATATTGGCGATTCCTTGTCCACTATTCCATGCTTCCATCATGACATTCAGAACATTGTTGTTGATCTGCCAGGCCGTCTTTCCGAGCACATCGAGACCTTTGAATACTTGATCGAGGTCACCATGTTTTATCGCAGCATTGGCGTATAGCTTCTGTTCCGCATCGCCCGGCTTTACACGGACCAGTGATGTTTTGCTGTGAAGAAACCCGCCTTCGTTAAGCCGGCGCCATGGTTTAGGCTCGACAACCATTGGAAGGTGCTTGGCAAGAAAATCGCCAAGAGGCTCCCTCTTCATTTGCTCCATCAACTTCGAGTTGACAAATAGCACGCCGACCTTTTTACCTTTTCGAGGCTGTTGTGAATGAGTAAAGGCCGGCTGAAATTGACTGACAGTTTCATTCGTGATGGGATGGTTTGTCGTCACTTTGACCTTGGCAGTTTCAATGAGAATCTTCAACAAAATGGAGCCAACTTGGGCCTTGAGGGCCATGGACCAAGATTTTCTCGCGGCCGCCTCCAGATTGCTAACTATCTCCGGAGAGTCGTCAATTATGCCTGGAGTGTCAGACTCCATACTAGCGTCTTCGTCTGCAGTAATTGACGAGGAAACAGCGGGCTTGGTGACTGTGAGTCTGAGTCGTCGTTTGGTCGCCATTGAGACATTGCCCTTTTGCAATTCAATATCTTCTTGAACGAGACCTGCCAGCTTCATGATAACCCGGGTCACCACGATGCCTTTGTCCACGCCTTGCAACGCTCCAAGGTTGAGCACAGACAGCATAGTGATGGCCGCCAATCGCGAAGGGTCGGCTTGCTGAATCAACGGTCCATATATGCATCGGTCAAGATCCTCGTCAGATTTCGTCGTCTTATTCTCTGAAGCTTCAACTAGGACGAGCTCCTCCTTCATTCTTTTCTCGAATGCATCAAGCCAACTTGCCATGTGCTGTGACAAAGAGCCCTCTTCTGAAGATGGGCTGAGAGCTGTATTGATGCCCATTTTCTGCATGTTTTTGTTGGCGTTCCGCCACCTTTCAATGGCACAGCCAATAGAGTTGCGCTCAAGCTCCAATTGAATATCGTAACGATCAGCATATGACATTTTTGATAGGTCCACGTCCTGCAAGTTGCTGAGCAGATTCATTCCCCGTTTCAATGATGTAAGTCCATCGCCTCGCTGTGGTGTGGCAATGAGATCTGGAGCATCAATTAGTCCGGGTTCCACTGCGTTGCTAACGGATGATTCCGCCACATCAAGCTCAGAGCCTGCTTCTGCCGTGGCGGGAATGTCGACAGCCTCATCGGCGTCCGTTGTGAAGTTATATGTCGGACAAATTTCGGTAATAACTGCCAAATCCTGGTCGCTTAGTATGTTGGCCATGCTCAACACTCGAAGGCCCGACTCTCCAGGGGCCATGCCCATGTATCTCGTGACAAGACGATGCAGCCTTACGCCGCGCTCGGACAGCAGGGATGCTTTCAGCATACACGCAATTGTCTCGGCAGTATGAGGAAGGCCTTTGCTCCGTATTTGTAACTCGTACCACTTATGGAGTTGTTCAGCTTGTTTTCGGTCGGGACTTGTGCGCATCTGAAGCAATGAAGCTCGAAGATACTGGTTGTGCAACAGTATCCGCTCTTCACCGGAGAGTATTTCCATAGTATTGAACCGTTTGAGCACCAAGGCGGCCCTGTCGAGTTTGCCAACGCGGATGCAGGCGTCAAAAATGGGAAGCATGTCCTCTGTTTCTCCGGGAACGCCGTACAGGTTTGTCTTGGTAGCGGTCCTTGAGAGCCCGGGCTCGGGAATCGTCAAAGGTGCCGAAGGATCGAAAACTTGCATGCCGCGCGGTCGAAGAGACTGCTGTTGAAAAGGCGGCAGATTTGTGTTTGAAAGGTGATTATATGGCAATCCATCGAAATTGAAGTCATTGACTGCCGTTGCCAGAGTCCTCTCATGGAAAGAGTGAGGCTGGCTCATGCAGGACTCTAGCCCACGTCGAGGCCATGGCCGGGGTTGCCTCGTCATAAAACATCTTTGGCTCCTGAATACTAGCTGAGGATGTGATAGACCACAAGTTCGGGAAAGATAATGTGTGGATCGGATGATGGAGGCTCGCTGAGCAAGCAAACTGCTCTGTGTTTGCCGGCTAAGCATATTCGACAGCTCTTGCGATTATAAGGACATGGGACGAGGTTAGGTTTCGGGTCCGAACAGCGATCATGCGGAGATAATGTTGAGATAGTTTGAAACACGAAGAAATTTTGCAAAAAAAAAAACAAATAAGAAAAAAAAAATTCAAACAAACAAACAAAGGCGCCACGTAAGAGGCGAACAGACAAAGGAGCGTGATTAAGCTTGATCGCAGGTGCAAAATCGGGGGCACGACTATGATGAGCGAAATCGAAGAGGCAAAGAAATGATCAGTACATGCGCGTCGAGGCAATCGATTAAGGGTCCCACTTTGAAATTTTCGTTGGAACCAAAGTAAAATCTTGCATTGCGATTGGCTGCTCGAGGAGCAGGGTCACGTGGATGACATGGGCAAGTGGCGGACCCGCCAAAAAAAAGAGGAATTGGAACAGGGTCTCCTTCAATGTTGAGGAGAGGCTGGTCTGGTCTGGTGTTTGACTGAGAAAATCAAGATTCTTGCAAAACACATGTTGACTTGCATCTATCATCGACTAAAATGGCGCGCCCCTCGCTGACCTTCCTGAGCTGTTCGGGCTGCCGCAACGCTATTTTAAGAGCCATAGCGACCAGGCAATCGCCCTCTTTCCGGACGTGGCGGCCAGGGTCACTTGGCCAGTTCTTACGACCAGCTCCGACATCATTCTTCAGCCCAGGGCGATACATGGGAAACAGTTCACCAGCGGCACAAGCTTCACAACAAACCGCAGAAAATCCTCAGGAAATCAGTGAAAACTCTTCCAAAGACGAAAAATCGACGTCGTCGAGACCATGGTTCCTTGAAGTCGAACCTCCAACACATCCACCGAGTTTGCACACGCCGAATCTGCCCGAGGCTCCAGCCGAATCGCCCGCCCTCATCACCCCTATGATAAAGTACATATTTGAAGATATGGGCTTAGACGATATCTCCCTCATGGATCTACGTGATTTAGACCCTCCAGCTGCTCTGGGACCAAACCTGATCATGCTATTTGCAACAGCACGAAGTGAAAGGCATTTGCACGTCTCCTCGGGTCGATTTGTGCGATGGCTGAAACGAAACCACAGGGTGGATGCGCGAGCCGACGGCCTGATAGGCCCCGGTGAGTTGAAAACGAAGCTGCGTCGACTACGCAAGAAGGCGAAGCTCATGGGGACCAATACGATGATTTTGCCAGGCGGAGATAGTGGAATATCGACCGGCTGGGTCTGTGTTAACTTCTCAACCAACGAAGCACTGGCAGATGAGACCGCAAGCTTCGATGAGAGCGGGCGATTCTCTGGGTTTGGAGCCGCGCTATCTGGCACTACAGTCGTAATCCAATGCATGACGGAGGCTCGACGAAACGAGCTGGACTTGGAAACGTTATGGCGAGGTATACTGAAGAGAAATCTGCAACAGGCTATGAAGATCAAGGGTCAAACCTTTGAGGATCCAAAAGATCTCGATTCTTTAGTATCGTCCAAATTGCAGCTCTCCCAAACAGACTCGGCTGTCCAGTGGCAAAAGATGCAACAAGCGTCCCAGCAGCAGCGGTACTTCTCCACATCTGCCAGAAGACTTTCAACTAGTAGCCTCGGCCTCGATATGGCGGATCCAGCAGATCCAGCAGCGATGAAGACGATGGCAGGACTTGAGGCCTGCTCCAAAGCAATGGAACCTGCGCTTGAACAGCTGCAGCAACACATCACAGACTTGCAAATGTCCGGAACGTCCATGAGTATAGACATACTCGAGCGCCTGGTTTCGGCAGTATTTCGGGCTCCCTCCACGGCAGATGATTCCACGACGCGTCTCCAGCTTGCCGATCAGTTGCTCCTCACCGCCCAGGAGCGTGGAATGTCAGTCCAGTCACAGAGCGTGCTCGTTACGCTCATTGAAGCCATCGTTGCATCCCCAGCGTATGGAGTTGAACTCGAACGAGCACAAAAAAATCTTGAATATCTTTTAATGAACCAGCAGACACCGTTGGACCACGACCAAACTGCCCGTCTGATGACAGCCTACGCCGAGCGACGAGCCTGGGATCGCTTCTGGGACACATTCCGTGCGCCGGCACGATATTGTGTTGGGCGACCTGCTGAGTTGTATGAACTGGTGTATCGCGTCATGGCCTCCACCCAAGACGCCAAGATGTGCCTCGACGCCCTGCGCTGGGTATACCCCGAGATGCTGAAGGAAGAACGCCCAGTTTATCCGACCGGGCTGGTCTATAACGCGCTCAAGGCATGTATCCTGACCGCCGACCCCGCGGCAGAAGAGCTGCTTCACAACCCTCCGCCCAGTGACTCCCTGGATACAATCGGCTCACGGCGTCTCCAGCGCCGCGAGTGTGTGCGCATTCTTCGCGAGGTGGAGAAGATGAACCGCCACATGGTTGAGACGCAGGCGCGAGAAGAGCGCGCACAGGCTCTGAGCCGGTTCGTCGACGCCACTACAACAGACCAAGTCTGAGGGGACGTTTTGTAATCTCTACTGTGTGTATGATGATCCCATGTGTGAGACCGGGCCGCGTACCTGCTGTAGGATCCTCTGTCAAGATTCTTTAGCGTTTATGTCTGGGATGGAATGTGCACATCTACCTAGTTTCGTGTCCTGTCCGGTACACAATAAATAGAGTTGGGAGGGATAAACCGACGCTCCATGGACTTCATCTATCTGCTCGTGTATTCAGACGTGGGCGACCGTTGTCTTTATCCTTTACTAAATAGGCGGGTGCAAGTATTCTACGCGCGGCTCTATTCTCACAGATATTATGAGAGACCTTGTTCCAAGGTTTTTGAAAAAAGCAATACGGATGGACCGATGGAGGGGGAGAAGAGAAAAGAAAACGCTTTCTGTTCCTCGGGTGAACGGCCCAAACGTCACACCTTGTGCTGCCCGCTCAGCTTCAGGGCCTCCCTCAACAAAGGAGCGACCTGCTTCCTACTAGCCGCCAGCTCCAACTGGGCCCACGCAAACCTCTCCTCGCCGCCATCCAGCGACCCGCCATGCCACGGCTCCAGCCTCAAGGTATCGGCGGCCAGGTCTCTGAACTTTTGAACAGCCGTTCTGCCTCGGTCATTGAGGCCCCACACCAGGAGCTGTCTGTGGAATTCCCCGCCGGGATTGGACGTGGTCATGATAGCCGTGACGTCCAGTCTGCGGTCCTCGGACCACGAGGACAGCTCTCGGAGAAAGCCTTGCTCGGACTGGGCCTTGTCAAGCAGGTACTCGAAGCCCCGCACGACGCAGCTCACGCCGAGGACGAGGCCACTCTCCTCCCACTCCTTGTAGTCCTTTCGGAAGATGTCCCGGAAGGACAGGCCCGAGATGTCCTCCTTGACGGCATTGATGAGGTCGTGGTACCGGTCGGCGGCAAAAGTCTGGTCGTGCAGGTGACGCCGCAGGAAGTGGACGGCCTGCGTGTCCTTGGGGCGAATCTTTGACGTGGCCGTGAGGTTGGTGGTGTCGAGAAGGATGGGCGCAAGAGATAGCTTGACGAGCTTGTCGTGCTCGACGGCGTCGGTCCGCTCGTGCAGCTCCCCCCACGCCTGCTTGCACTCGTCGACAATGAGGCTCATGCAGCTGCCGCACGGCTCAATGACCCTGGGCCGGGCGTCGGGCGCGACAAAGCCCTCGTCGACGTGGTGGTCCAGGCAGCCCGTGACCTGGGAGGCGAACTTCTTGAGCAAACCCGTCGGGGAGTTGTGGTCGACGAGCACCCAGCGCGTGTCTTGGGGCTGCAGGTCGGGCAGGTCGGAGAGGGTGAGCAGATGGTCCGTCGTCAGGGCCGCGTGCTGCAACACGGCTGTCATTTCGGTACGGAGCGCGAGATCGGCCCGCGAGAGGTTGGACAGCGGGATGTGCAGGGTGTGAGGGGGCGAGCTTGTGCGGATGAAGGCGTAGACGATGGCGGAGCAGAGAGAGTCGAGGTCTGTGGATGGTTGGGACATCAGGTTAAATGGCTTTTTTTTTTTCTTCGTCCCTTTTGTTTTCCCTTTTCTCTTGTAACAGTTTGTAGGATATTCTGTTCTTTTTTCTATTTTGCCTCTCTCTTTTCCCTTTTTTATATCCCTAGAGTTTAGTCTTTTTCTTCTTCTTTTTTTTCCTGAAAGAGCTAGGATATCTTTTTTTTATTTTCATTTTTATTTATTATTTTTCCCCCCTCATTTTCGTCTTTTTTTTTTTTTTTTTTTTTTTTTTTTTTTTTTTTTTTGTTTTTTTTTTTTTTTTTTTTTTTTTT